>CAOJBJ010739579.1:0-10008 GCA_948291685.1 Euphorbia celastroides
GAACTGATTACATACTTTTTGCATAACATTGCATCTGTCACACATATGCAATACATATGTAATACAAATCCCTTACATACTAACAAAGCATTTTATCATCATCTCCAACTCTAATTATCAGAGTTGTACTCTCCTTATTCATCTTCAATATCCTTGTTCATCATCACAAAAAAAATCAAGCCAAAAAGAGAAATTCTAAAATCAATAATCAATTTCAACACCACAATCCGAAGGCTGATGAAGACGATTCAAACCAGAATTGCCTCAAATCCGGATAAGAATTGATGATCCTCTTCAGCCTCTCATTCCGCCGGTCGCCGGTACCGAATTCAGAAGTTGATTGAATGAGTTACTTGAGGAAGCATGATTACCGTCGATGGGAGCCGAATTGAAATTAAAACCGAATTGAAGAGGATGAGACAGAGGAGGCTGAGTTGTTGAAGTCTATAACAAATCGTTGAATCTAAATTAGATTGAAATTCTCTGCCACCATTAACAACGAGGAGCAGAGGCGGAGGAGAAATTAAACAAAGAAGGAGGAGGAGGAAGAGGCGGAGGAGGAGTGGTGGTTCCGGCGGCTTTGATGAATGTGATGGGTTTTGACGAGTGTGATGGACATTTTACAGAGAGTACAAATCGATGTAAGTGAAAGAGAAGGAGGGGATAATGAAAGATTTGTTGGGACTTCGAATATATAGGTGTACAATTTAATGAAAGATCTGTTGGGACTTCGAATATATAGGTGTACAATTTTGTAAATAAGTTTTTTTTAGTTAAATGATGTGAATAAGCTACTTGTGTGTTATTTATGTAATTATTTTGTGGAAGTTGTATACTTGTGTAAGTTTTCCTTCTTTTATTATAAAGTCTAGCCCATGCCCAAGCTCGCAAAATTTAGAAATTTATGGATCAGGCTTAGTTTATATAAATGATCAATTTCGGTCCCGAGCAAGGCCTGACAAATAAAAAATATATTTAATTTGTATTTTTGTATCATATTTAATAGTATTTATCAATTTTGATATTTTAATATATTGAATTTGTAACTAGACATTAAAGAAATTTACTAATGTAACTACATGTAAAATTTAGATATTTTAGTATAGACTTTGTATTTTATAATTTAATTAATAAAAAAATAAAAGTAAAAAATTTGATGGGCCATTGTTAGAGCTTGAGAATTACTTTGTACACCTAGCTTGAATCCGGAGCTTTAAACCAATGACTTCGAGCCGGATTTGGATTAGTGCTTTTTTTATAAAAACATTTAACCCAAATCCAGTCTGGTCCAAGGGACATACAAGTTTAGGGGGAACTAAAAACAATTGAGTGCAAGTTAATTTTTAATTTTTTTAGGTCTCTCTTTCAGTTTCAAATTAATTGATTTAATAGAATTCAGGGGAGAAGAATGGACCGGGGAATGGTCTGCAAAATCATTTGCCAGAATTGAATTGGAAATATGCACTTTGAATTGATTTTGATTAGAGCCCTTAAGTTCAAATCAATCAATAAATCACCTAGTAAAGAGGTGAGTGAAAATCTAAACTATAATCAAGTAAAAAGTTTTAACTCATACAATGTTTTATTTATGTTCTATTTAATATTTCTATATGGTTTTGATGATGGCCTAACATTTCATAGAAGTGGACATTACCCTAAAATTCAGTAAGGGAACAAATTCAACAGGAAGCGGTTAGAAAATCAATTCCATTTTGATAGTTATAACCCAATTAAGTAACCGCTATATATACCCTTTTATATAATCATCTTTTCCTTCAATCACAATTTCACAAATTAAGAAAGATAGAATTAAAAGATGAGGGCTGACAGCTATAGCTGGAGCAGTGGTATAACAAATAATGCAGAATTTAGGCATTGGAAATCTCCAATTGCTTATGTAGTTGGAGCATTGGTGATTTTGTTGGGATTAATTGGTATTGCATTGCTGATTCTTGTTTTCTTTTACAAGAAAAAGAACAAACAAGAAGAAGAAGAAGAAGAAGAAGAAGAAGAGGAGAAAACAAAGGAGGAAAATGAAGATAAAAATATGGAGCCCAAATTTCTTGTTGTGATGCCTGCTGATCGTATTCCTACTTGCTTTGCTCACCCTCCTTCAACTCGTCCTTAATTTTCATAAATTTTGATTCTTTTTTCATATATGTTTCACAATAAAGTTGATGTAATTTTGTTGCTATTGATTAGTTTATATATATAGACCTTTTCTTATGACAACCAACTTGATGATGTTGATTGTACACTCTTGCTTGTTGTAACTTTTGTTTCTTTTGTTGTGTTGGATCGTTATTTGTTGTGTTTCAAATTTGTTGTGACTTTATATTATTTGTTGTGTTCTTCACCTCTAAAACAACGTTGCAGGCACTCCGGTTTTAGTTTCCTTTTGTCGAGTTTTGTCCCAATTCAACGTGTCATAGATTGGAAATGAATACATGTTATTTGTTGACGATGTACAATATATAGTAATGGTAAATTTCGGTATTAAGGTATTATGGATTTTGTTAAGTTAGATCATTTTAAGTCTGACATCCAAAATTTTTTATCTATTTCAAACACTGTAGCTCGGTCTGTTAGAAGCCTAAAACATGACACACATAGATAATATACGATAACAATAAAAGTTCTACACAAGACATGAACTTATGAATTAGACTTTATTCTTTTCAATATATAGTGATACTTAGCTGAAACATAATTAATAAACATTTTCAAATTAGTATACATGTCGATACTTAAATAACTAAACTTAAATAATTGAAAAGTAGTTTGAAAATGTCGTGCCTTTACGTTCAATTGGGGATGTGTAATTGAGGGAAACAAATGTATTGCTTTTATTTGAATGAAAACGAAAACATATTTGAATAGTGGTTAAGGCACCGTAGAATATGCCAACAAAATAAACTCTTTTTTTTTAACATTTAACGGTTTTCATCTATTTTTTAGAGTATAGCTGAATTCAAATCATAGCCTACATATCTGCTCTAAAATAAGCTCTACTTTCTTATATCTTTCTCCAATTTTGGAATAGAATTGGAGAAATTTGTATTACAGTAACTATATTAATAGAAAAAATTATGTAAAAATATTGGTCATATTTTAGAGTAATGGGTTCACTATGGTTTTAAAGCTGAATTATAACAATTTTTTTTTAAATCATCACGCTATGAACATGAAAATGTATCTAAGTTAGTTCAATTTTCATTTAACTTTATTATGTTGAAGTATATATATATATATGAACATACATTAAGTTCGTATTACATTAAAAAAGTCAAACTTCAAATTTTGTGCTTCATCTAAATTTCCCATTCAACAAAAGCTATTATAATTCGTATAGTAAGCAATTAATTATATGTGTGGACCAAATCCACTTCTACTAAATTATTGATTGAAAATTTCTAGGGTAAAGTTTGAGAGTTTTTCTCTTGGTAGTGTTCTTTTACGTAGAAATGAAGCTTAAAATTTGGTTAAATCCCGAACTCAACTACTTCGAAATTATTTATATAAAAAAATCCAAAAAGGCAAGAGAAATGGGAACGTAGTGTAAAAGTTTAGTGGATATTCGACTACAATCGTTTATTGGATTATTGATTTTGGCCAACTCTCTTTGAACTCATTCTTCCTCTAACTTATTTTGATTAGTTATTTGGATTAGGATGAAAGCCACTTGACACGAAAAAAAGAACACTTTTACAGCCAGCTAACATAAAAAAAACTGGCATTTGAATTTTAATAACATGTAAGTCATACTAATCTGCACTATAAAATACTGAAAGGTATAAAGTTACCTTGTTATTTATTGTAATTTTAAGGTGACAATATCGATCTCGAATAAAAGATGTCACTAATATATTTCTTTAACTATATTGTTTGGTTTATTACTTATTTTAACTAAATTACATGATGACCGTGTATTAAAAAATTGCCACGTTATTATTTTTGTTTACCGTATATACATATTAATTTCATCTCTAATTTAATATAGTTAATAAATAAAAAAAGTAAGAAAATATATATCTATTCTTTTGTCAATCAGTTCTTTTTTTATATAAGCCATGTCATCGAAATCTTTCTTGAGATTATTTTCCTTTATTACTTTCCTTTAATTGATTATATCTTCGTATTGATGCGCACTTAATTAACTATTTTCTTTTTCCTCATGAGCTCCAATCCACCTTTGAGGATTTTCTACTGGAAAATAATTTATCATTTGAGAAGAACTTTTAGCTTAATTTAGTTGTTTGATTTGGTTTGTTACCAACCGTTTGATTTTACCCTTTAGTATTAATTTTGCTGGATAAGATTTTATCTTATTGGCCACTTGATTTGTTGCAAATTTATTTTTAATTTAGTTAATTAGTGGTCACTTGATTGAATTAAGTAATAGCTACGATTATTATCAAATATTGAGTTGGTCAATCTACCAAGTACCAATTAGGTTAGGGCTGTCAATGGGGTGAGGATATGGAGAATTTTTAGCCTCTAAAACGTTAATGGAGATGGGGATGGAGATTGCATTTCCCACCTCGAAAAATCCCTGCCCCGCCCCTATTTCAAGAAAATCATGTGCTTCTCAATTGTGTTAGACATTTATATTTTGCACAATTAAAGATTTAAACTCTTTTATTTGCATTTTTTGTGATGGTTGTATTTTTTTTGTTTGTACTTTTAGGTGATATTATGCTTGTTGGAATGTGCTTGTCTTGACAAGTATTAGGTTTACAATATTTAAGTAAACTTATCTATTATTGTGCAAATTTTTTTTTATGAAACTTAGAAAAATGTACATTGTTTACTTGTACTGGAGAATTAGATAATTCCAAATAGGGAATGAGGAAAAAAAATTTTCCCGAAACCTTAATGGAGATGGGAAAAAGTTTTTCCCGAAATCTTGATGGAAATGGAGAATGCATTCCCTGCCCCAATAAGCCCTGTTAACATCCCTAAATTAGATAGAGAAATCTCTTTACAGTGATTTTTCCGATTACAAACTGAGTACCTTCCTCTTTCCATGCAACCTATTATTGACCCTCTGTTGAATGCTCTCTCCATCAGTCTATTCAATTTTTGAATAAGAAAGTTTGCTAATCAAAGAAGTGAGTTAACGATTACAACAGATTGAAATTTTGAAATGTTCTAAGAGAGCTGTCTCAGATGGATTTGCAGTGAGAACTTTGAGAGAAATTGCTTGAACTTTAATTTTTACAGAGTTTCAGCTTGTAGCAATTTTTCAGTTGTTTCTTCTTCTTTGGTTTCTTATATTAGGTTGGATCCTTAAAAGTAGTTGTTGCTTGATTAACTTTAAAAATCCTTTATCACCGATAAGGAATTTTTCCATTATCTAACAGAGTTGCATTATTAGTGCTTGAAATCTTCTTCTGCAATCCACTGAGACACAATCGGGGAAGCGAGCTGCGATTTCATAAGTATCACTTTTGTCTTCTTTCTTCGCGTACTCTCTCTCCATCGTTCACATTTAATGTGTTTCTCATTTGTCAAAAACGTTGACCAGTCAACAAGACAAGAACAGACCAATCGAATATTCTCATAATCCTCTGTTAGTGCATTAGTCCTCAGTGAAAGAATTAAAAGTATCAGTGAAGAATTAAATAAAATGAAACTTCGTTGAGTTGAACCAGCCAGCGCATGACTGACTTAGAGAGATTGATCCAACAAAACCAATAATTAAGCAACATGTGGCATATTGTGTTAAAAATTACAAAAAAAAGGACGCATAACAAAATTTTTAAAGTCCTTGCAAAACTAAACCTTACGAAAATAACATTTTCCCCCTTTTCTCATATGTCAAAAAATGATTTAGTATCCAAAGCCTCCTTTTGTTCTAATTGTTGGATCAAGGGCCAAATCACAATACAATACACTGAAAAATTCTATCCAAAATCAAAATAAAAAGTAAAAGAAGTTCATCTATTTCAACACCTAAGGAAACATTCATTAGCGAATCTAATTAAGAAAATTTAAGGGAGAAGGATCTTCAATTAAGAATTTGGTCTTCAATGACAGCTTTAAATGGAACAACAAATTAGAACAATTCCAATGTAAATCATCCGTAATAATCAAATTAACCAACACAAAATAGAGTTCAAGCAGCTCCATGAATACCCATTTCCGAAATCCAAAGTAATCCATAAAGCAAAAAACGAAATTGAAAGCAAAACTCATTTCCCATAACGTCAATATCCAGCATTACGCAGGCTCCTCATCTTCCTGCAATTCCAATCATAAAAATGGACCACAACCATGCCTAAGCACAATAAATAACGGGAAAAATAAGATCCAATTATGAATTGACGCTACTAATCGATAACTTGTATAAATTTCAATTCAGAATTCCCTTCAAGCGAGTTTTCTGATAAAAAAGAATCTTGGAGCAGCTATTGGGCTCGCTATGAAAATTCTGATGAAACAGTCGTTGGTTGAGGGATGGGAGCAGATAGGTGAAAAATAATTGATAACTTCAGATACTATTTTACTTTTAAAAATATAAAATAACATGTGTTTTTATAAGATAACTTCAAAAGTGTGCTACATCAGTTAGTTCATTGATGTAGAAATATATAATTAAATAATAATACTTAAAAAAATTCTATAATAGAAAGAGTTTCTTACAAAAGTATAATTAAATAATAATAATTAATTTGATGACATAGTCTTCTATTTGATCATCTACATGTAGAAGATCAGATAAACTATAGTGTAACAATTGATTATAGTCTTTAATAAACTATTGTGTCAGATGATTCAAATCACCAAGGAGATAGAAAATTGATTATATAGTGTAACAATACATTTTAGTTCATAGTCTATTCTTATTTATGTGTCAAAACTATAACAAGATTAGACAATTTACTCTATGTGCTCTTATATGAATTCAGTTAGAAATGATAGCCACGTCCTGAGACCTATTAGATTTAGCCATGTCATACTGCAAAATAATGTTTTATCCTTCCTTACCTAATACAAAGGCTGGATTTTTTATCTTCTGTTTTCATCCAACCGTTCATTAATTATAAAATTAATAATTAATTAAGTGTTAACTAGCTTTCATCTATTAAAAGAGAGCAAAGTACAAAAAAAACCCGGTTCTCTGTATAAAATCTCTTTATATAGTATGGTGTTTGGCGGAAATGCTCGAGCTAATAAGTAGACGGGTATGTAAATTACCTCTGCCATTGATTGAGCTTTTACCACAAACTTCTAACCATTTGCTTTGGGAGTTTACGGTGAATGCCTCAGCCAATAGTTGGGAATTTCCGCGTGAACGAGTAATAAAATTGGTTATTTTATTTTACTTTTCTTTCATTTTTAATTGCAAAATGTATAAATAACCCTATAAACTTGTCCTTAGTTTACAGACAGCACTTTGAAGTTTTAAACATAACAAATAACCATCTAAACTTTACGTAAATAACAAATAACCAGCTAAACTTCCGTGAATTATTTTTTTTAACCACTCATATTGACGTGGCACACTCCGATTGGCCAAAAGTCAAGATAGTTTGTAGCCAATCAGAGTATACCACGTCAACATGGGTGGCAAAAAAAACAATTCGCGAAAGTTTAGCTGGTTCATTGTTAATTTGAGTAAGTTTGGATGGCTATTTGTCAATTTTCAAAGTTCAGCGTGTTATCTGCAAACTAGGAACAAATTCATAGGACTACTTATGCATTTTGCCTTTTTAATTCATTAAAATTAACTTTTTGATTTGAAATAGTTTTGACTAAACCTAAAACAATCAAAATTATAAAAGGCCTTCTGAAGTTGTCCCAAATAATCCTCACCTTTCTGAACTTTTAAAAGTTCATCTTGCCCCTCTAAACTCGCAAAAATGTACCTATTATTTCCCCTTCAACATACAAAAATGCACCACTTTGCCCCCTAAACGCCACGTGTCGACTTCTAATTGGTTTGAATTTTTAATAATTTCATTTTTTTCCATCCAACCATAAGTTGACATGTGGAATTCATAGGTTTAAAATGCACTTTTTAGACAAGTTTAGGGGGTGAGAGGCTCTTATGAACAAGTTCAGGGGGGAGAGAGGAGATTTTAAAAATTCAGGGAGTCAAGGGCTATGGAACAACTTCGGGGGTCCTGATGCACTAAGTCAATATAAAAAGGAGAAAGATTCGAGAAATGGATGCTTAATTTGATATAGTAGAAAATGTTTTGTCCTGTTGGTATGTGCCTTATGCTTGGAAAATGGAGGGGTGGAAGCAATGATTTGAATTGATAACAATAAAAGAGAATCAATCTCAGGATTGGTTGAGGCTTAATAAAGGCCCTGAAGTTCAGAAGGTAAACAAGATAATTCTAGGATTTGATGCAAAGGATATCACACCCAAAATTGATGTGGCGCTAATAGATAAAAGGTACTCAACGGAATCCAGCGTGGTATAACCACCTCTTAATTCGATTTACACCTAAGAGAGATCTTCACACGTCTCTGCCCCGTCAGCATAGCGGTTCCCTCACCTCATTATAAGAACGAGCTAAACAAAAATGGAGGCACATTATTCTCACCCTTTCGTCATTCTCTCTCTATTATCGGTCTAAATTAAGTATCGAAGAGCTTTGTCAGACTTTGACATGTCACTCTAACTTTTATCTTAATGCAGAAACTCTACATCGAGCTCGATGGAATCTCACGTTACATAACTATTAAGAAAAACCATATTAGTAGGTATGTGAATTAATTTGCGTTATTTAGCTAAAATAATCGGTTGTTTCGATAAGTGATAATATTCACCGGTGACCACCTATATGCATTGGTCTCTCATTCATTTGAATGACCAATTTTTGCATTCAGTAAAAAAAATTAGGATTGTCAATAGAGCGAGGAATCCTTGAATCCGATGAACATCCGTCCTGATGGGGATGGATAATGCCCGATGAAAATCCCCACAAGTTGGATATGGGGATTTTTTTATCCTCGAATCCTTAATAAGTATGGATATGGGATACCTCCCTCCAAACCTGAAAATTCTCCGAATCCGATAAGAAAGTTAAATTTTTTCATTTATAAAAATATTTAATAATAAGAGAATACTAAAATAAATTCAAGTTATTTATAATATTAACAAAGTTTATAAGACTTGTAGTATTTCATTATAATATTATTAAAAATAGAGAAAATGTGACAATTGATACTCTAAATTTGTTCCAATTTGATAATTAAGTATTGTTACTAATGTTTAGTTTAATGTTATATTTAGTTGTTGTAAAGATTATATGTGAACTTTTTGTGGTATGAAATTTTGAACATAAGACCTATATTTGTGTATCTTTAATGGATAATGGGGAAAATCTGATAGAGAATGGAGAATCTTCAAAAACTTATTGGGGAAAATTTTATACCCGAAACCTTAATGGATTTGGATACGGGGAAAGTTTTCTACCTAAAACCTTAATGAATTTGGATATGAGGAATGTATTATCCGATCTAGATTAACAACCCTATTTATAATAATAGAAAAATTGAGCTCATTGAGGAATAAGGGGAAAACAAATTTTTTAGGAAGAAGAGAAAACAGACGAGGGGTTTTGGGAAAAAGTGAAAGAAATGTCAGTCAATTTTCTCGAGCTCAACAAGGACTGTTCTTATCTTTTACAGTTTTACTTCATCCCTCGTATTAAAATATTATTCCATTGCAGCAATAATATTTGGTAAGAAATCTTGTTTCCCTTCTAGGTCTGTCATTCTGATTATTTGTCTCATCATTATCAATCTGTTGAGTATCATGATCAGTGTTATCAAATTCATGTCACTTTAAACTTTCAAAAGTTCCAAGTAAACCGTTTAAAGTGCAACAATTTATCTTTCATGGTTACATAATCTTTTGATTGAATAAAGAAAAATATATAAAATGAATTATTTGAAAAGTCAAACCAATTTGAAGGTGAAACATGACATTGTGTGCAAGGAAATGGAGTAATTTTGTTAGGTTGAAGGGCCTAGTTAAAATATTTGAAA
>CAOJBJ010740558.1:0-10026 GCA_948291685.1 Euphorbia celastroides
AGACATACCTTTACCAAAACAATATGATTGTTCAAAATACAACATTAAAATGCTAGTAAACATATTATCAAAAGAGAAGGTTCAAAATTTTGCATAAAAACAATAATTAAAAGTTTTTATTCAATTTTAATTTTATTTGATTGAAATTTTTGGAAAAAACTTCAAAATGGTTTTAATCTGAAAGCCCTACACCACTTCAAAATAATCTAGAATTTCTAATTTTTTTTCCCAGCAGTTCTTATTTTTCTTCTATCTCCCCTCTTTTTTTTCGTTTCTGAATTGCTATTTACAACCCCCCGCCATTATCGCCGATCCTCTCAGTGGCAGCAACAGCTTCACAATGCCGGAGCTACCGGAGGTGGAGGCCGCTCGAAGGGCCATTCAGGATCACTGTTTAGGCTGGAAAATCAAAAAAGCCGTCGTGGCCGATGACCCCAAAGTCATCGACGGGGTTTCTCCCTCCGATTTCGAGGCCGCTCTTGTTGGAAGAACCCTAATTTCCGCTCACCGTAAGGGAAAAAACCTCTGGCTCCAGCTTGATTCCCCTCCCTTCCCATCCTTCCAGTTCGGTATGCCCTCAAATTATGTTCGAGTTTGCTTTTAGTTGTATGTTTGGGATTTTTACTTTTGAAATCTTTGAGAAATCAGGTTTAACACTTTCTCTTTTCCATTTAATGCATAGTACATTTCAAGTTCAAAATTTTCGCATCCTGTTTCTTCGAATATTTCAGCAACTTAAACATTTTACCTCGACGGAAGTCAATTTCTTAGCCCAGTTGCTTGCTAGTTAAAGGCATATATTTTTTCCAGGTATGGCTGGTGCTATATATATTAAGGGGGTCCCTATTACGAAATATAAGAGGTAAGCCGTCTTCTAAAAGTCCTCATCTTCACTCTTAAACTTGAAAGCGTCTCACTCTCGCTGTTGCATGCACAGTTTATTGAGATCAAAGTAAAGGTTCAGTTTTGTACATTGTTCCTGCTATGAATTTACATTTATGAAAATGCTCCAGACATTAGAAAATTTCTGAGCTTAGTAATTATCATCGATATATGTGTTCGGCTTCAATTGTTCAAGTCAGGTTAGCTTCTGCTGATAGGGGGTATCATGAGAAATTCGTTCCTAATTCATCTAGGACATATAGGAATTCTCACAAAAGAGGGGGAAAAGAAAAAACAAATACCACTATTTTCGGTTGTATATCTTCACCTCTAGTTGCACCTCATTTCTGAACTTCTATGAGGGAACCAGAACGTGGATTATATGTTTGAATGAATCTATTGCATGTTGAATAATGATGAAACTAGATGCCTATCTCTTAAATCTGTTCAGGATCCTCGCATGTTATGTGATGCATGTATTGTTCACTATGTAAGATCGGTGCACTAGTACAGTTTAATTATTTGATGCATCGTGTGCGGCGCGAGACAGCTTTCTATCATCAAGATGATTTTTTATTTATCAAACGATCTTCAGTTGCCGATCATCATCAGAATATTGCTTGCAGGTCTGCTGTGAACGACACTGACGAATGGCCATCCAAATATTCGAAGTTATTTATTGAAGTAAGTGTTTGGGGATTTCTGTATCCATTCCTTATATCGAGCAAATATTGTAATTATTGCATCCGGCTCCTGTGAGAAGTACTTTGTGAAATAATACATATATGCCATTGCTAAGTTTCTATGCCTGGTGATTTTTTCACACTTGATTTAGGAATTAGACTGGATCTTTCAGTATAGTAGCTTTCTGTTTTTTGGTTATCCTTTCAATTTTTGCATTTCAACATGATCATTTCTGGAGACAATGCTCTGGAAGTTATTAAGATGGTGCTACTGCTGAGAGTTTGAGATTCATCAGATTCTTAGAAGTTATGTAGACTGTGTTTATGGGCCTGGAAAAATATTGAAATTCCAAATACAGATATATTACTCTTAAGTTTGATGTGTGCTAGATGTTACTATCTCAATTCTACAGACTTATTGTGTTGACAGCCAGAAGCATTCTTGTTGTATCAACATTTGAATCTGTCGCCTTTCTTCCTGTTGATCAGTTGACATCTTATATGTAACTGCAGCTTGATGATGGTCTGGAGGTCTCTTTCACTGATAAGAGGAGATTTGCTAGAGTTCGTTTGCTCACTGATGTAATACCAATATTGAATTCTGTTTGAAGCTTCTATGTTTCTTGAATTTCAGATTAAGACTGGCTAATTTCAATTACTTTTTGTTTGTTTTTTCAATGCAGCCTGCTTATGTGCCTCCGATATCTGAACTAGGCCCAGATGCGTTGCTGGAGCCAATGACAGTAGATGAGTTTTATGATTCACTAAGCAAGAAGAAAATTGCTATTAAGACCCTGCTACTTGATCAGGTTGGCTGAAAGAGCTCTTCTGATTAACTATATTCTTGATCATGTAATAGAATCAGTACGGTAGTGCGAAGAGCTGGAGTAACTATCTTATCAAAGTTTATAGGCTAAATGCATAAATACCCCGCTGAACTATCACTTTTTTGTCAACCAGCCGGCCAAAATTTCTGAGGTGACAAATAACCAGCTGAACTTTTTCAAATGTTCAACTAGCCATCTCAACTTGTTAAAAATGCAACAAATAACCTTTTTATGCTGACGTGGAAAATTTTGAAAAGTCATATGCCACGTCAGCATTACAGGTTAGTTTTCTGATTTTTAGAAAGTTGAGATGGCTAGTTGAACATTTGGAAAAGTTCAGCTAGTTATTTGTCACCTTAAAAAGTTTGGCCGGCTGGTTGACAAAAAAGTGATAGTTTAGGGGGCTATTTATGCATTCGGCCAAGTTTATATTACAAGTTTATGGACATTGTGGCTAAACAAAGACTAATATATGCAAAATTAATGGTGTATGACACTAAGAATGAAGAAGAGAAACATCATCTAAGTCATGGAGCCGTGTTTACACCTTTAGTTCGACATTGTAGCTATAATGAGACTTGAGCTGCCAGCACTAAAAACTCTGTTATCAAAATTTTTTTTTCCGGAGTAAAGTGAACTATATTTTTTTGTTGTGTCCCGTGGTATGCTGAACAATCTCTAGAGTAGGGACTTATTTGTATGCTTCCATTATTCATATTGTAACTATTGAACCCAATGTTTGTCTTGGCAGGGTTTTATCTCTGGTATTGGCAACTGGATTGCTGATGAAGTGCTATACCACGTGAGTACTATACAAAATTATTTCATCCAAGGATAATTTCTATATTGGATTGAAGCTGTTGCTCCTGATTTCAGCACTTAAAGTCAAATATGCTGGCTTGGCAATTATGTTCATTTATGCATGCCTTTAGATCTTTTGTTTGCCTGCCCCTGAGTGTGAGAACTACCAAAGGTTCCAGACTTTTTATTTGATCATTAGATGATTTCTCCTTCGAATCACTATTTTCAAATGCACAAATGCCATTTGTTTCTTCTTTTCTGGGTCGAACGGGATGTCATATTGTGTCATTTACTGCTACAGGCCCGAATCCATCCACTGCAGATTGCCTCCAGCCTGTCAAAAGAAAATTGTTTAACACTACTCAAGTGCATCAAGGAGGTAGGTCTTGGAGATACTATATGTTCTGTAACTAGTCTTAGTACTTTATGCGTGGAGCATCGAAATTTCGTCAAAAAATAGGAGAAGCATTTTTCAACTTGATGTTCAAGTTGATGCTTGATAAGATGTCTTTTTTTTATTATGAGTTATCATTTTAACAATCTCTCGCAGGTCATTGAAAAAGCAGTTGATGTTGGGGCAGATAGTATTCAGTTCCCAAATAATTGGATTTTTCATTCCCGAGAAAAAAAGCCCGGGAAGGCGTTTGTTGAAGGTTTGGCTATACCTTATGTAAGCTTGTTTATCTTGTTACCCGTCAATTACATTGTTCTCTATGACTTGTGGCCACTCGCTTGCCTCACAATTTTACCTTTTCCAAATTGCAAATAGACTTGCAAATCTGGTCCATTCACCTATTTATTGATTCTATTCTTTCATTCAACTATCCATTCGATTCACACATGTCCACTGATGAACATTTCTTTAACATGTCAGGAAAGAAAATTGATTTTATCAGTGCTGGTGGAAGGGTACGTAATCCTTACCAGATCTTGTCCTTGCTTATAGATCAGCCCCCTTTTGCTATTTCTTGAACAATACTTTGGGTATGTCATTGCAGAAGATAATAATGACTTATTTTTATGGTCCTTTGTTTTTGTTATAGACGACAGCGTATGTCCCAGAGTTACAAAAACTGAGTGGAGGGCAAGTTGCAAAAGCAGTGGACAAGCCAAAACGACAGACATCAAAGAAGAAAAAGGACGAAGACATCAATGATAATAATGGAGAGATGGTTGAAGATGATGTAAACAATGCAGCAATCAAGGAAGATGAAACTGTGAAAAAGGCCAAGTCTAGGAGAGAACTGAAACCTCGAGGTCGGGGCAGGCCTCCAGCTAATAAACCTTTGCCAAGAGAAGACAATAATGATGAAGATGATAGTGCTGCTGCTGCTGATAAGGATGGAGAAGAAGATGATCGAAAGAGACAAAAGACAACAAATGGTCAAGCTGAGGTTAGAAAGGCTACAACTGAAAGTAAGAAGGCGAAGAAGACTGCAAAGTGATTTGTGATTATGCGAACCAGCTGAGAACAACTGAGATTTACATTTTGGAAGCATAGAGAAGTGCAAATATCATTTTTTGTGAGTATCCACTAACAAGCGTTTTTGTGTAATATATGCTAACAGCTCGTGCAGATGTCTACTCTTATGTCTGTCATATGATATGATATTTGGGGATAAACTTGTTATCTCCTGAAACACTTTTCAGTATGATGTAAATTCTCATATCTAATCTTAGTTGACTTGCTGTTTCCATTGGGGCAAGTTAGTTGCTTGACGTTTTAATGACAAGGTTTGTGCAATTCACACGAGCTTTAATGCAGAAAGTGAAAAAGAAAACCATGAGGGAAAAAACATAGAGATAAATTCCCTGGATAAACTGGTAAGTTGTTGCTTGTAGAATGATCAGCTACTGAATCATAGATAGAATGATGCCAATGTGCCATTTTAACATCAGTTCTTACTAATCCTATATAACTGAAACCACGCCGACCCGACCAGAACACTATCAAGCATCTGATAACTAAGCAAGAAAAGAAGAATATCTAAACAAAACATATAATAGGGGAAGAATCGAGTCTGCAATTGAATTCATAGTAAAATATTATAAAATGGTGCCCCCATGGCCTCAAACATGTGTTAAGGTTGTGTTGTGATCATTTAAGACTAGGAAGCAGGCATATCACCCTGTGAACAAAAATGCTGAATTAAAAAGCAGCAGCAACTAACTTGAGTGGCAGTGAGAAGATTTACCGCCGCTATGCTGTCCTACCTAATGCATAAGGATTCATGAATCATGACCAATGTTGTTTCTTCTAAATCATATATATAGATTCTAACCTAAAAAAATGAAGACGAAAACAAGACCAACCAGTCAAAATGAGCCCTCAGAACTAAGATGTAGATGATAGCTACGCAATTACAACATTGTCAGGAAAGCTGAAGTCTTCCCATTAATCAAGAAGAGCAATGAGTATAAAACCAGGATAATTGTAACCAATACTAGGTCAAGTATTTATAAAAATACTACATTTTTCACAAAACTACTAGATTTTGAGTTCTCCTTGCTTTTGGATGGTTCCCGCTATCTCTCTCTTAATTAATTTTATTTTTCAAATTTTAAACGATCATATCTTTCAAATTATTGATTTTTTTTTACACGATTCTTTAGAATATTTTGTTCGTTATATTTTTATCTTTAGAACAAGATCCATGATGATATAATTTTAACAAACTTTTTTTTTTTTTACTTTAAATTGTTATACCGTTTTTGAAAAGGTATACCAGTTTTACACTATAATTATAAAAAAAATTATACCAATTTGAAACGGTAAAATATTTTTTCATTTCAGCACTATTGTTACCAGTGGCGGCGCTGAGGGGGGGCCTGCGGCGGCAACCGCCCACCCGGTGGCCGGAATTTCACATGTATATGTAGTGTTGAGGCCAAATCTTGCCTCTGCAGCGAGATTTTTTACAGGCTTCCATGGCTGCCGAAAATGAAGATGTTGTAATTAGGTTAAAGAGAGTGATGTTTGGTTTTAATTTTAAAGGTGGAAAGTAAACGACGTAGTTTTGTCTCTTAATTAATAATTTGAAAACGACGCCGTGCTACAATATTGAATAGTTAAAAACAAAAATCAAATGGGTTAATTGGGAGTGAAGGGTCGGAACAGAGCATAGAAATCTTCACCATTGTTGATAGAGATCCAAAGACTTATCTTCACCATTTTCGCATAGAAATCTTTACAACGGTATCTATTTAATTTTTACATTTTTATTTTCTTCTAATTGCTATATATATGTTCTTTGAATACATCTTTATGCTAAACTTTTATTCATTTTAATGATAGGTACGTGATGAAGTTGCTAAGGAATTGCACAATCGTTTTAATGAGACAAACACAAATTTATTGAAGTCTATAGTGTGTCTTGATCCCTCCAAATCCTTTGCTCATTTTGATCATGCTCAAATAATGCAACTTGCGAGTTTATATTCTGAGGATTTTTCTAGTTTTGAACTAGGTGAACTAGACCTCCAACTTGAATCTTACATTTCTACTATGAGACATGATCCATAATTCTCTAAGCTTGATGATATTGGAGCACTTGCAAAAAAATGGTGGAACACACTTACAATATCTGTTTTCCTTTAGTATATCGGCTACTTGAGTTGGCATTGGTTTTGCCGGTTGCAACCGCTACAGTTGAAAGAACCATGAATATTGTGAAAACCGATTTACGCAATCACTTGAGAAATGAATTGCTTTCAGACTGTTGTTGTGTTACATTGAGAAAAAGATCTTTATGAGCATTGATCAAGAACTCATTTTGCAGCATTTCCAAAAGATGGCATCTCGAAAAAATTATTTGAAACCTATCAGAAGTTTGCAGGATCCAAGCAGTTCTAATCCATTTGTTACCAAAAAATAATAGTTTGTATTTTTGCTGTTTTGCATCGCTACTAGTGCTTTCAAAGGGACTTAGGCTTTTTTTTTTTACTATATGACTTGTTTTTTGTTTTGTGCTACCGAGATTGACTACATGGCTTCCATCATGCCTTGGGTTGTAAAGATTCTAATTTGCTATTATGTGAATACAAGTTCATTGATGAAAAGAAATTATTTTGACTAATTTATTGCATCTGTTTCTAGATTTGATCAAATTGATTAATTATTGTATTTTCTATTAGTTGATTACTTATTATATTTTTTGCTGAAAATTATTTTCATTGATTAGGCGGTACACTTTTTCAATAAACATTTCGCCCCGGTGGTGGAAAGTTCATGGCACCGCCACTGGTTCTTAATTGAAATATTATTCCATTTTCAGAAAAGTATAATACTTTTGCATTGTTAATGTAAAAGTATTATACCGTTTTTGAAAAAGTATACCAGTTTTGTACTATAATTATAAAAAATTATACCTTTTCAAAAACGCTATAATAATTTTCTCAAACAATGTAAAAATCTTATCCCGAAATTTGAAAAGGTATAACACTTTTATACTTTTATTAAAAAGGTATATCACTTTTACATTATTATTATGAGAGTATCATATTATTTTTTATTAGATATAATACTTTACGTTGTTTCGTAACATTATTTTTCCATTTTCCAGTAAAGTATAACATTTTACACTGTTGTTATAAAAGTATTATCTCAATTATTTTGATATATACTTTTACATTATTTATATAAAATTATTATACCGATTTCATTTTCGTATCTCACCTTTACACTATTTATACAATAGTATTATACATATAAACCATTAATCTCAACTCAGGTTCCATTTGAAAATGAATCAGAAATATGCATGCATTGCACCCGCCAAAATCAAAATTGTTAAATCACAAAAATGAAATAAAGTTAAAATAACCAATTACAAAATCTACTCTAAAAATGATCACTAGCAGACAAAGACAAACAACAACAACACGTGTCCTCTCATAACCCTAAACGTGTCACACTTGTATTAACTCAGTCCACATGTCGCAACAACACAACACAACACAACATTACCCCAATGCCTAACAAGGCTCCCACGCAAGAGGGGTCTGGGGGATCGGGTGTACGCAGCCTTACCCCTGAGCTAGCAGAGAGGTTGTTTCCAATTGACCCAGAAGTGGGGATGCAACAGCTATCCGTGACTTCGCAATAAAAGAAGTTCGGATAGTTTAATGAGCCATTTTGCTTTAGTCCATTATAATCCAAAGTCAAAGAATGGAGAATCTTTGGTCCATCGAAACAACGGACGACTCAGTCCACATGTCGCATTCTCATAAAATCTTGCATTTCACATTTTTGAAACTAAAACCAAAAGCTACCAGCTCAATATGATTTGTGGCTATAAGAAAATGGATTCTCTGTTATTGTTCTCCTATATTTCCCATTTACAATCGACTCTCCTCTTTTTCTCAGTGAGAAAATCAAATCTAAGAATTGCAATTGTGTTGTAGAGCAGAGTTGTTTTGATAATTCTTCAAACCGAGAAAGACGGCTAATGGTGAAAAGAAGGTACGATTTGATTTGCACGGAATGAAGGCATAAATTGTGGAATTGAGCGGTGTCAGTGGCAATTTAATTTGAGGGAAAGCTGAAATTGAAGAAAAGAAATGGAGCAACGGGAGCTGAAACGGAATTTCAATAAAAGTAGAATATTTCCCGTAAAAGTAGAATCTCCCATAAGATTGAGTTATAGTATTTGTAAACTAATTATGTACAGCGCTGATATAAAACAAAGTGGATTTCATAAGACTCCAATAGAAAGAGAACCCAATACTAGATAAAATATCTCATCCTTACGAAATTGAAAATGCAGTTTGCACTTCACCAACTACCAGGAAGACAGCTTCAATTGCATTTTTTCATTTGAGTTGATCCTGAACACAAGGCCTGAAGCAGCTGCATAATTCCAGAAATCAAATCTATAACCAATCATTGGCACTGCACAATTCACACATGCACTGAAAGAACAGCACAACAGCAACAATTCATAAATCTTTAAGCATAAGCTACTATAAAAACAATTAACTGAAACCGACAGGGATCAACAACTGAGGAGATTAATATAAAGTCTTAACTTTATAGCAGATGACCTTATGTCATCAAAAAAAACATAACAGTGCTAGCAAACATAAGCTGCAGATGACCTTGTACCAGCCATCTCAATAACACGACACAAATACTACCATAACAAGCATATATCCTTAATAACAAAGTTCAAACCATACTAAAACTTATTCAAAGAGCCATCAGCCTCCAGCAGGCAAACACAAAGTCTCATCATCAGACAAAGAACCACAACCTAGTAACCACCACGAAGGCGGAGAACAAGGTGCAAGGTGGACTCCTTCTGGATATTGTAATCTGCAAGGGTCCTCCCATCCTCAAGCTGCTTCCCAGCAAAGATCAACCTCTGCTGGTCTGGTGGAATCCCCTCCTTGTCCTGAATCTTCGCCTTGACATTGTCAATAGTGTCTGAGCTCTCAACCTCAAGAGTGATGGTCTTCCCAGTCAAAGTCTTCACAAATATCTGCATACCACCACGAAGACGAAGCACCAAATGCAGGGTGGATTCCTTTTGAATATTGTAGTCAGCAAGTGTTCGCCCATCCTCAAGCTGCTTACCAGCAAAGATCAATCTCTGCTGGTCCGGTGGGATCCCCTCCTTGTCTTGAATTTTTGCCTTGACATTGTCAATGGTGTCCGAGCTCTCAACTTCAAGAGTTATGGTCTTTCCAGTCAAAGTCTTCACAAAAATCTGCATACCACCACGAAGGCGAAGCACCAGGTGGAGGGTGGACTCCTTTTGAATGTTGTAGTCTGCAAGGGTGCGCCCATCTTCAAGCTGTTTACCTGCAAAAATCAGCCTCTGCTGGTCTGGGGG
>CAOJBJ010741086.1:0-16188 GCA_948291685.1 Euphorbia celastroides
ACCGGGTTATTCAAATAAGTTGTGTTTTCCGTGGTTTTCCCATGTTACAACTTCCGTACCAATTCGGTCGATCCGGAATGGATTGGTTAAACATTCCATTAGGGAGCCTGGTCTTGACTCTTCTGTGTGGTATTCATTCTCGTTCGGCTCTTGGAATCACATCCAGCAGTGGTTGGAACAGCTCGCAAAATCCAACCACTTCACCTACTTTATTGCCCCCAACCGTTTCTCGTACCTCTATTGAAACAGAATGGTTTCATGTTCTTTCATCGATTGGTTATTCCTCTCCGTTCGTATCTCTTTTTCCAATTTCGGTCTCGATTAGTTTACAAGATTGAATGGCCAATTCTCCTCTGAACCCTCGATTCGATTGTTTTCCAAGAATGTTGAGCCGGGTATGTAAGTCATGTATCTGGGAGGAACTTAAAAGAAGGGCATTCGAAAAGACTGCACTCTAAGCTAAGTCTAACAACTACCTTTCTACTTTGGTCCAGTAACAAGTTTGGATAAGAGGGTGCTTTCTTAAAAGCCCCTAGCGTTCGCAGTCTCTCTGTATCGTTAAGCACCACCTCTTCGGTCTAGTGGCTAATTTTCGCGAAGTTAGCCTCTTCAAGCTTAAACGCTTGCCTCTCTTATCATTCCTCCTTCTCTTTTCTTAAGCAAGCATCGGACTTTCTTCCATCGAGAAGATAGGGGATTCCAACAAGGAGATAGGGCTTTCGCCAGTCAGAACTCTCGAGATCAAGATTACCTTCAGTTCAGTTTCGTGCTTAGTATCCGCGATATCACTACCTCAATGCAATTCAGTTTTCAGTGGTAGATAGTGAAGTGAAGGAATTCATTTACTAGTGAAGGGTTGCGTCACATAGGGAAATGCCGAGAGTGGCGGACTAGTTTAGTTCTGTCAACCTTGTTTTCAGGAAGCTAGGTAGGAAGTACGCCCGGTGCCATCTCCAAGCGCCTTCTCCCTTTAAGTAGTCCTTAAAATTAGTGAGCCCATAGGCTTAAATAAATGGACGTATCTCACAAAAGAGTCCGACTTATCTTGTTCTGAACACCATCTTCAATCGATCGTGAAGACCGAAGTCTGCCTTCAGCGATCACCTTAAGGAGATGCCCGCTTGAGCTGGTTTTGGCACAGCAAATAGTTCTTTTGTCTACAAGATTGAGGAATGCCCCTAGGGAATCGACCTTTGCGCCTAATGGCTTCAACTACTAAGCCTAACCTAATTAATAGGGCTCAACGTAAAATATTATATATAGTTATCTTTTAATTGAAAAGCCCTTTCTTTTGTCATTGAAAGTCGGTCTTCATGAAACAGTTTATTATATTATTTTATTTGTAAACTCCTATTATCGAAACGGAAATTGGAATTGATTTCAAAAGAGTGGATCCGGTGAGCGACTCCCCAAGGCTTGTTGTCATAGATGAGGGCGAAGTCGTGGAGTAGATAGGGAAGCGAAGAATTTGAAGCTCTTCGATGCCTGTCTGCTACTGATCGAGGTAATTTGAATTTCTAGAGTCAAAGATTCATTTATAGTCCGAAACCCAATCGATCGACAAACAAAAAAAAGTTCGGAAGGCTAACTACATGCGAAAGTAAGACTTTCATTGGAAAGACGCTTCCGAGCGAAGTCTAACAACCACCTTTGGAGAAGATGTTCCAAACTCTTAATTCCGAAGACCAGAAGACTGAACAGCCTACCTTGCTTTCTTCTCTGGTAGAGTGGTAGACGAATTCCATATTTTCATCATTTCCAGGAGGTGGCAAAAGCAATCCTTGCTCTATCTTATCCGCCGAAAGTAAAAGATCTGGGAGTTACATAATAAGTAGTCTATCTGTTGTGGCTAAGAAAAGATTCAGCACAGATTTTTTTCCTAATTTGATCCCTACTCCCAAAGCATAAAAGGCTCTCCTTATTCTTTCTATCTATAATCAGCCTCTATTAGACTCTATTAGAGGGATTGTCCCCTTCGTTGAGAATAGGCATAGAAGATTCGGCCTAAAGATCAGCCTACCCCCGATAGGCGATTTTTTTCAACATACGGATTGCTTTAAGCATATGATCTTCTATCAAAATAAGGATCAGCGGCGACATCCATTAATTGAATAAGGTTTGGGTTAAATTCTCTGACAGAAGATTCTTGTAAAAGAATTGATTTTCCTGGCCCTACGCCAATTCCCAACAATGATCCGGGACAATCTCTTTCCTGAACCATAGACCTCAACCCCTCTCCTTTCATTCATTTTTCTGTCTTTCACCGCGGGACGGACTAAGTAACTCCTTTGTTGATGTCTGTATCTTTTACTTTTTTTCTTTCTCTCAGTTCCTCTACTCTTTCAGTTCTATGGGATGGATTAGATTAGATATAAGCCTTAAGTTAAGGACTTCGATTTTTTCCTCTTTTTGTCTCTTCACTTCATTCAATATAACACACACAGGACTTGGCAATCGCTTATCTCTTCACGGATCTATTCTTACTGGAACTTGACACCTTCTATTACTGTTCCATTCCTCTTTAATTTCTGAAAAGCAAAGAGGAAGGCCGGAGTCAGCCTAACTGGGGGGGTCAGCCACCTAAATGATATCTAAATAAAGTGAAAGGGCAATCCATGTTCAGAGTAAGCGCATCGCGTTCCATTGCTTAGAGAAGCCAATGGAGTATAAATGGTAAGGTACGCCCCTATCCTCTAATTGCAGAAAAAAAAGTAAGCTTTGCCAGTAGTAAGGCTTTCTCCTTTCGAGCCAGTTCCTGTGGGAGTTGAAATGGGGTAGGGCTCCAGTTGCAGTAGCAGTTGAAATGGAAGTTGGAGTCCTTAGCTTAGGTAAACTAGGAAGTAAAGCAGTCAGTCCATTTCACTTGAAGGTCTTTTCGAAAGGGCCAGTGAGATAAAGTTTCATCTAAGGGGAGTGCTAAGTCTTTCCAAGCCATCTCGAGTAGATGTCGGCATATCCGACAGTCCCAAAGCGTCTTGCATAAAAACAGTTGATTTTCGAACACCGGATAAGTCGCATATCAGCTTTCGCATATCCGCTGTTGTGAAGACTTTTTACTATTGGTTTCATTTAAGACTTGACTAATGACTTTGTCGCATATCGGCCTTGGGGGTGAAAAAAGAAGGGCAGCTGATCTGCGACTAAGAGAAAGAGGGAAAGAGTTTAGGACCTTACTAATTATCCGAGTAAAACGTTTTCTATGACCTTCTTTAGTACTTCATAATTTAACTATCTAAAGGTTCAAATAGAATAGGGCGCAAGGCACAAAGCCTCTCTAAAACCCTAGATGCATCGAATCCGTAGCATCCAATCCTTCTTTTCGAGAAGGAAGTAAAGTAAGGGTCCGAAGGAGGAAAGGAAATGGCATTAGCATTACTACTACTAAAGCCAGGAGCCGAAAAGAGATAGATGCGCTTACAGCTTCGAAGTGACATATAAAATAGTAAAAGAATGGATCCAAAATTTCTTTTGACAGCAGACGATTTGCGACATATCGCTACTTCTTCTTCCTCAGCACATGAATAGGAAGAGAAAGATCTGTTCGCTACGCCCGGTTCACTTGAATAGGAAGTTGATAAGCAATAGCAAGCCCGAGTTGAATTGCCATTACCTGTCTTTGGTACGAGGGGGATTGCCCTTCTTTCGCCTTCTCCTGCCTTTTTACTATACTTGAATCCCTTGGAACTCCGGTTTGCTCTTCATCTTGCTTGAGAAAGGATCTTAGGTCGATCAGGTTGCCGGCCCGCAGACCCCATTTCTACTCCATAGTAGTGGGCTCATTGGTCCCACGCCTTCTCAATGCTACTTGAAAAGAAGAGACGAAAAGATCCCTAGGGAATTGAACCGCTAGTACCCACCTGGGGGCGGATTCCTTCCGATCTGATTGAATAAGACCAAACTCTCAAACCAATCTCTGCCACGTCTTACCGAACTACACGACCTCAATCCTCATCGCTTTCAGTCTTGATGGCAGATAGTTTACTGGTTGCTATCTCTTTCCCTTGAGCCAACTGAATGGGATATTCTCACTCTGCATGGGAAATGATCCCTGCTAGCAATCTCTTAAATAGTATGCCTCTATCTCTATGAAAGATAGAGCCTTTCTTTCTTAGTCAGATTCTTTCCTGACTTTTTCCAAAGCAACTCTTTCACCTCTCCACGGACACTATCACTAGACCATAGCTACTTTCATCATTGATCTAGTTCTGTCTTTCATCCCGTAGGCTAGCTGCTTGCTGCGACATTTAGCCTTCTTCCTTCACTTCATGGCATTAACAAAAACAAAGCATCGAGAGAGAGAGCAGGCCATTCCCCTATCTTTTAATTTCTGATTCAACTCGATCAGTCACCTGAGAAAAATCACACTATTGATAAATAGTAAGTTAGCAACTCATTCATGGAATAAGAGAATAAAGAAGAGCTTTACCTACACCTACTGGATTTACTTACGGAAAAGCTTGGAAACGAAGTCACTTATCAATCGATAACTATATGCGTTACACAACTTCGATTTTCAACAATGGAATAAAAACCTTATCAGTCGAGAGACAAAGAATTTCGAATTGAATGAATTCGTATTCGTTACTGTCCAATTTCTTTTATTTGTCGAGATTGGTCTGTAAGAACCATCGAGTCTTCGTCTCACTCGTATCAAATCCTAGCAACTCTAATGCTCGTGCAATTTAGCTTCTACTTCTAAACCTCATGAACTCAAACTCATTAGTTCGCTCTGGATCTTTTTCATCCATCTTTCAGCTTCATTGCTCTAAAAGCAAGCCTTGAATGAATGAATTTCGAAATTGCTTAATGGGAGAGAACACCGGGCTTGGTTCCGTACTCCCTCAATCCAAGAAGGAACTCCACAAGCAAGGAACCATTACTTTCCGAGCATATTAGCGAAAAGGCTCATACAGAGGCAAGGAGGCCAAAATTCTTTTTTTATTTGTTTGTTAGCTTCCCGAAGAGATGAGATGCGTCTTCGAATCAAAGGGAGAGGAAGGATGGTCTTGGCTGTCCTTTGGCTTATTCCCCGATCGGATTGAATGGACAACTGGTGACCTCGGGTGAGGGGCACGAAGGGAAGGGTATAATCAGTCTTGCTTTCCAGTCTCACCCAAGAGTCCCCGAAAGGGCCACTAGACTAGTAAGTAAGACTCTATCTTATCTTCTATTACTATACTATATTAATCGTCATGGTGTGATGACGATGACTCTACCGTACGGCGTTTTCGTTTAGGAAGAAGAGGTTATATGATACTTCTTCCGTTTGAACTAGAATAAGACTATGGAAAGGAGAAGCATTCCTGCCGAACAAAGAGAGTCAGAGTAGTGAAAATCACCGAGTGAAAGCAGTCACTTCCGGAGTGAGCTCTGCAGATGAAGTCTTACAAGAGGTATCGTACAAAGGGGGGCGATCTTCTAAAAAATTATTCCACAAGGGAACCGGCGGGGGGCGGGGGAATGCTTACCGAATACCGAAGCCGTTCTGCTACGTGTCCTTTTTTGCCGCTGGCGCTTCCTTTCTATTTATGAGAATTGTGTCGAGGTTTGGGATTCGGCTTCTTACCGCATCACTCGCGCACCTATTCGCGTATCAGAGAGAACCTTGCCAGATCTGATGAGCTAGAATCTCACCGTCAAGGTCTCATTGCGGAACGTAAGGTTCTGGAGGAGAAATGGGCTCAAATTCTCTCGGACTGCGACAGGGTGGATTCAGAATTAGCAGCCTTATTGGGCGAGGGACGAGAGTTAGCCACTACTATCAATGCTTGTCACCCGCACCGCACGTGAAGACTTAGGAGAAAAAACTTTTGTCTGAAGAACATTCTTTGCATCAGGTGGAAGACTTTTTTACCTCTTTTAGGAATAGACCCCAATTATGTACCCATTTCCCCCTTTTTGGACAGCTGTTGATGTAAAGAGTTTTTAGTATGACATGTGGCTTTTGTAGCTTCTTCATTAATGACAAAGACACATTTTATATGCTCCACGTGCATTTCCTTCAGCTCCTTATTTAATGCTCTTCCACGTGTGCTTTTGTATTAATTTTTACCATGCAGAAATTTGTTTCCAGTATAAAGCAACTATTCTTCTCTTTGTCTTGCCATCCTTGTCATCTGTCCGACATCCTATCTTCTCAAACCGTTAACTCCCTCTTTATTTCAAAAACATCCCCATGTTGCTCCCTGTCCCAAGAGGGTGGTTCTGCTGCCCATAGGGTAGCCAGGGTCGCCAACCTTCGTACTCATGCTATCGATGCCAGGTCAGTCTCCCTTGGAGAGGTGAGGACTGCTACCTTACTTAGGCCCTTATTGGATGGAGAGAAATGCCCCTAATGAGCTGGATACCATTTACCCTTTTTGGGGTCATCAACTTTCCTTCAATCGTCTTCATCCCCCTTGGGGGAGTTCTTTGTCTGATGATGTTATGCGCATCTGGCTCGACCCTTATGATTCTTCTCAGTTGAGACTTTATTCCGACAGAGATGGGGCAGCTTGTGTTGATAGTCGTCGTTCCACTAGTGGTGTGTCTTTTTTAGAAAAAATTGGATCTCTTGGTCTGCAACAACCTACCCTTGCCCGTTCGAGTACCGAAGCGGAATATCGTGCTTTGGCTTCTGCTGCAGCTGAAGTTACATGGATTCAACATCTTCTTCGGGAGCTTGGCCTTACCCTTAGTGCTTCTATTACTGCTTATTGCTACAAGATTTGTGCTACATATATCTCTCAGAATCCTTTCATGCATTCTCGCACCAAACACATCGCCATTGATTATCACTTCCTTCGAATTAAAGAACTTGAGGGGGTAAACGTAAACAAGGTAAAGCGGCTTCCTTCGCGCCTTCACCTCGTAAACGTAAACTCAGTAAAGCTTTACTAAACAAGCGAGAAAGTTTACTTTGAGAAAGAAGGGGGGCGCACTACGGCATATTAAAAAAAATCTATCTCTCATGTAAAAGTATATTTCTAAAAGAACGAATCATAGTCTTTTACAACTTGATTGGCTTGCACGGGTCTTGAAGCTGATCCCTGAAGATGCTTCCACCAGACTACTTAACTAGCTTTAATTCATTCATTCAAAGTACAGGAACTGCTTTATCAAAAGGGGCTAGAACTACAGGTCTTGAAGAGCCTTCTTTTCTCTGGGAGGTAGGTTATGTAGGCTACAACTCTTCATAGCATAGGTTGCTCAATCGCAAAGGCCAAAGAGCAGCATCTTTAGGCCCTTTAAAGTAAAAAAAAAAAATAGGTAATCACACATCAAGCCAACGATATCAGGCTAAAATGCCTGCCTACAAAAGCAATAGGATGCGATTCTTTATTTATCTTATCGAGTAACTGGCCTTGGAGGAACGAGTGGAATCAACTCAACCGATCTCTCTCCGTCTTCATCTCTCAAGGACCCTGACGGAACTACATGAAAAGCTAAGCAAAGGCAAGTAAGCCAGCCAATCCGAGTCCATTGCCATGCGCATTCTATTCGTCTCTTCCGGGACCAACTCAGGAGATAAGGTGAGCCATCTCATTCATCTGAACCAAGGGCGAGCCACCTGCATGTTCATCTTCATCGAGTGCCGGGACCAGAACCAAGCTCTATTCCACCTCTATCGGAACCAAGGCTATGCTCAGCATCTCTTTCTCCTGTTCCACTTCCAGCAGAGCGGCTAATAAGCAGCAAAGTCCGATACGGAAAAAAATCCCTCTCTTCTTCTTTCTTTGTCCCCCGAACCAATGATTTGATTCAATGCCCCGGAGCCAGCAACTTTGGATGGCTCGGCGATAGCTATCTGATTCCTACTATCAGAGGCGAGTTAGAACCGGATACAAAGCAATCTTCTCCAATGTCATAGTCATCTATTTCTCCTGATCCCGATTCCACAGGCCTCTTCCGAATGTAATAGAGGCTTTTACCGCTTCCAAGGAAGGATTAGGGTCCCAAGGATGGGTGAGCAGCCTTGATCGCAATAGCTAACGGCTTAGGCCTACTTATAGCCCACTTATCTTATGATATTTCTATAGTGAACCTTCCACCCTCTGGAATGTGTGCGAGAGAGCTAGCCCCATTTCTTATGCCCCGGACATGAGTAGTCTCGGCTGAAAAGCATCCTCGACCATGTCCTGGAACTTCTTTCTATGAACTGATGGCTCGGTAAACCGTACTAAGCCCTTAGCTTGAGCGCGAGACATAGGGATGCTTGCTGAGCAATGGTTTCGGGAAGCTCTCTTCCTATGTAATTTGAAAGAGCCAAGGGAGAGTTGTTACCCTTTTTCCTTATTCGCTGGTCTCACTCTACAAGATGAGATAGGAAATCCCTCATTATGAAGATCACTGAAGTAATAAAGATAATATGACTAAGATCTGTATTTTGATGCGGGAAAATGAGGCAAAGACCTAAATCCGCTTACTGAAATAGGCGTATGTGTTATACCATAGTCTTTATATTTCTCAATACCTTCTTTGATGTATACAGGTTTCATAACATTCGTGAAGATAAAATCATTGATGATTTTTAGTGGTGGACCCAACCCACAGATAACATCAGCATATATTTGGGGGAGTCCCTGACTAAATGCAGCGGTCGTTACGAAGTTGTCGTGCACTGTGTATATCGGGGCACCTTTTTCAGTCACTTTATTGACTACTCTCATCGCAATATGTGCATCTTTCTGATGGATGAAGTTGACGAAAGTTGCAATATCTGTCTTCCTACGATCTCGCTTTTGTGTTGTGACTCGCAGAGTAATCCGACGTCTTTTTTTCTTTTTTTTGTCATAAAGCCATATTTGCATTGTTTCAACAGATAGATAGTCTTGAACTGTTGTGAAAAAATCAACACCATAGAAAACGGCATCATCCCGAGCAGAAACGAGCCAACCTATATCACTGATCAAACGAATTACGCAGTGGGTGCCGGGAAATTTTGTCTTCCAAAATCGAAAGCAAGCATCGGCTACCTTATAGGTTTCCTTATAATCTATATATTGAGGCAAGATCTTATGTAAATCATGGCAGGTGCTAATAAGTGATTTACCATATATTATTGGCATAAAGATGCTTTTCACCACCTTACGAGTAAAGGTATTATAAATTGCCTGTAATAGAATTACATTCTTCTTAAATTCTTTACTTAAGAAGACCAGCAAATCTTTTTGCATAAAAGTATATATATCTCTTATTGAGACATCCTCATTCTTTTCATTAATAAGATTAGTGTGTATAGCAAGACATTCATCCAAGAGGAGATAGCCCATTATATGATATGCACTTGCAGATGCATCTTGAGTAATTGGAACGTATCTTGATATATTCTTGGTATAATATATTCCCCCAAGCGTAGTAGAAATGAACTGAAAGGGGTGCTTTGCATCTCTTGCCATCCCGATAATAAGTTCAAAATTTTTATAATCATCAGGGTAATCAAAAAAAAAATATTTATTGAGAAAATCATAAGCCTCTGAATTATTCTTAAATGGCGTGTGATGAAAACATCCTGCATATAATAGAGTGCATATTATATTGTCATCCGCAATAGGAGGATGAGAATAAGGATTATAATCATCATCACCAAAAATGATCAAACTTCGGGCCAGATCGCGTTCATGAAAATGGAGAACACCACAACGGTAGATTCGTCCTCTGAAGTCAAGAAAAGCAGGAAGATAGAAATAATATTTTTCGTATGCCTTAGCTAACTTAATAATTAAGTTTTCGTAACGAGCACGCTGTATATTTTTTAATAGAGTTCGTAACAGCTCCCCAAAACTACAGGATTTCCCACTTCCCTCCCTTTTCGTGTAAAATTTTCGCAGAAGTAAACGGGCATTGTCATGATTAAGAGAGGATACAATTTTCCGTTTGAGTCAAGCCTTTAGCGACTAGCCTGACCTTCTCCTCCTTTCTCCCATCAAGTTTAAGGCAATTCAATTTAGATATCCGTCCATTTCCACCATTCCCGGTTATCCCAATCCTTGGACAATTGTGCGACTTTCTGGGCAGAGGGACGTAGGGCTCGACAAACTCGGACGTGTCAGAAGCCCGAGGAAAGTCTACTCCTATCAATTGTATAGAAAAAGGTAAATTGTGCTGGGTAACAATGCTCTAAAAAAAACTACGAAAGAAGCCCGCATACCCACTCTTCTTTCCGGGCGGAAGGCAATCAGTCGAAAGCCTGCCCTAGTTAGAAAATCACTCTATCTCAGAGAAAGGGAAAGAAGAAGTGCTTGCTGGGATTAAGGGAATTATCCTTTCCCAAGACGAGGGATGGTCTCGCTTCTTCATTGAGAAATTCTAGGTTCACCGAAATGGACAGTCAGTTGGAACCCCGTCCTGAAGCAAAGGACCCGTCTTAGTCATCAAATCCAGGGTATGGTGGAGTAGTCCCAGTTTGCGAAGTCTCGCCTCTCCTTGATTAAAGAGTGGTGGGACCAGAAGCCGGGTCAAGGTCGGGTGGTGGGTCAGGGAAGAAGCTAGCCATAGAAAGAAGTCAGGCTGTCAGCTTTGGGGTTCTTGGTCAATGATGTCGTTCACTTCTCTCACCTTCCAATTTGTACTGTAAAAGTAGGCCGTCAAAGGAAATTTTTTGGTGGGTTTTATAGGGCCTTTTTTCCTTACTTCTCCTTACTTCGCTTGGTGGGCGAGTCAACGATAGAGCGAAAGAAATGACCATAGAGTAAGACTCGCGAGAGCTCCTGCTGCTCCGTGCCTAGATAGAAGCCCCAACAGCTGAAAGGAATTCACGATTGTGCAAAATAAGGAACTTTTCGGGAATCAATCTAACACGTGTTCAGCTTATTTTATTCTGTCTAACTGAAAACAAAAACGTCCCTTAATGAGAGGTGAAAGATAGATCAGTCACAATCTCGCATGGATGCCTCCCCTCGTAGCGGGTCGCTTCCTATTAGTGGATTAGTACATCATTAGCCAGCCGGATTGGATTGGCCAGTTCAGTTCCCCCGGTTCGTTCTCTAGCTCGCGGAGGGAGGGCTAGAGAGAATTCTTTTCCATCTAATTCAATTGCAGAAAAAAGGCAAGAACATTCCTCTTTTCAAGCCAAGCAAGCTGGAGTCTTAAAAGCTAGAGCAGAGTCGGTTCCTTTTGATTGAGTGCGATATTTAGTTTTATTAAAAGGCTAGTTCCCTTAAATTCCTTCTTCTTCTGGACCTGTTCCAATTGTAGTTGTCTATCCATAAGCAGACCTACTGTAAGCCATTGCGAGTTCTGCAGTATTCTCTAGAGTTGATATACTCCTTCCCACCTTGGCAAATCAAACTTAGACCATTTCACTTCCTGTTTGCGGGACTCCTTCTTTTAATAAGTTTAAGCCTCAGCATATGCCTATAGAGTCTTTTCCTATGAATAAATATTCCTTTCAGGCTATCCCCTTTCCCATACATTAATGTGTTCATTTTTAGGTCGATCCTTCCTTGCCTCTTCCGGTAAGAAAAGATCATCGAAATACAATAAGATAAGAGAAGTAGCCGCCTCTACTGGACTATTGGACTATCTACATCAAGCCCTATTACAGTAGAATAAAAGGGAAAAGAAGAGACTTCATCACACAACACACCCATAAGGGCACTCGCTACAGGAATGAGAAGGCGAGATCAGCACTACTCAACTAAGTAAATCCGAAGAGTTAGTAAGTGCATAACTATTTCTTCTCTCGTAAGTTAATTGAGGAAATCCTTTTCATAGAAGGGATCCTAGTTAAGACAGTCAGTTCAGTAGTTGCCTCCACTGGGAAGGAAGGGAAGCACCGTTATCCACAAGCACTCTTGAAACTGGGCAACCGTCCATGTGCACAGTGATGTACAAGGGGTTTGAGGTGCTTGTTTCTCACTTGGCTTCTCAACAACAATCTTTTCAGACTTAACGGGCTCTGGGTTCTTATCTGGTTGCTGTTATACAGTCTGACTTCCTTGGTGAGCCCTGCCAGGCTTGGTTCTACGGGCTTAGCAGCAGCTTCTTGTGCTTGCTCTTCCTCAACTATGTCGAGCCTTGCCTGAAAGATCAAAGGCAAGACCAGAGCCGGAACAGAATCTGGAAAAAACCCTCCTATCTACTATACGGATCCCGATTCATATGTTGATTTTGATGTCTCAGTGCCCGCCTCTTGACTACTTATCCTATTTAGATTCAGCCTCTTCAAATCGCCTTAGCTTAGTAAAAGCGAAGGGTCCAGGAAAGAATGCACCGAGAGGTAGAAGACTCACTATCTGTTGTTTACGTCCTGCGGTAATCAAATATCGCCTCTCGTAGACATTCGCGCTCCTGTGCGGTTATCAAACGCACTCGTATGCCTTTTTTGGGGGGGCTTCCCCTTTTTCAATCACCTCCTACCTGCCCACTGCTGAAGACCCTCAATCGAAAGGTCAAGGATTGTTCGTGCTGTTCCGTATATAGAGAACACCATCTCCGGTTCTTGGAAACCCACCGCTCTTCTTCTTATCGCTCTGCTTCTAGCTATTCGGATAGACCACACCTCAGAAAGAAAGTCCGCTATTCTATTCAATATCATGGCAGAAATCCCGGGAATGGGCATCCATTTTCAGATGTCTAGGCACAAAAAGAGAGATATGCCAGAAAGACAGGATACGGGTACTCTACTCTACGGGAGAAGGGATGGGATTTGGCACGCTGAAACCCTAAGTCCCCTGTTCCCTTTCTTATGATAAAAGAGATTGTTGAGTCCAATTGTGGGTGGAGAGGGCGTCTATGCTTGAAACTGATCCTTAAGATTGGAATCGTTTAGCGTCTATCTATTCCGTGTATTCTTGTGAGGAGAATCCCCCTTTCCCTGGTTTCTATATCTTTATGACGAATAGGTTTATTCCGTTGTCTCTCCCTCTCTCTCTGGATGGATGAGAGACCCGGCACGAAGGAATTAACAAGAAAATCAGGGGCAACTGTCAGCAAATCAAATAAGGGGTACCCGCTCTCTTAAGTTAAGGAAGTTCGTGACCTAATAGGAGTTACTGTAGCCAAGCAAGCAGAAGGTTACAGGCAAGCCGAAGACGGGGTAGTGTACTTTTATCCACAAAGAATGGGATTGACAGCTTTGGCATTTGTAAGCCGAGATCCGCTCTTAGGTTAGAGAGTTTGGCATTGAGTAAGCGCTTTCAGGCAAATGCTTAGATAAGAGAATCCCGGGAGAAAGCAAGTTCAGTTAGCCCTTAGGCGGAAAGCTAGTCGTTATCCTGGAACCTTAGCCCGAGCATCTTGTTATCATATCTTCGAGACTTGCTGTTCTGCTCTGTTAGGGGAACAAGTCCTCTCCCAGCCCAGCTGTACATTTAGGAAGTAGATCGAAAAAAAGGAAATTTCTATTATCCTTCAAACAGAAACCACTCCCACTCCTCTGGTAAAGTGGAATGACAAAGAAAACAAAGAAGCGGGTGAGAAAGAGACCAGAAGGATTGGATTTCACCCAACCGCAATGTCCGGCTGAAGACTGAAGCGAATACCTGGCTTTAAGCTTCTCATCTTTGATCTTTTATTAATATGGACTTCATTCTGTAAGGCTGTTAGGAGCCGAGAGAAGGCGAAAGCACCCTTACTTTAATGGAGAAAAATGCCTGCCCCTATCCGACGGAAGACCTTGGTGTGATCGCTGCAATCGTTCCTTGTTCCCGTCGAAAGTCAGAATTGAGGAGCGGTCAACACTGTGTGTTGTAAGACCTAGCTCACCCCCTTAAAGGAAATAAGTGGCATTCTAGTAAGTCTGGGTGGAATCTATTCCAAAAGGTATCACCCAGCTAGGCGAATCACACTATGTTTGGCCTGGCTGTATAAGTGTAGCCCGAGAGGGCGGCTAGCACCTCAGGAGCCCTTTGTTACAAAATACTCTAGCTCCGCCCGGGGCCAACCAGTATGACGATTAGTTTCCAATCCGAATTATATAAGACGAATCCAATGAGCTAATGAGAAAGCGTCTGGAGTTACTTGTACTTTTCGTGGAGATAGAGGGAAAGAAGCTTAGTAAGCTAGTAGCACGAAAGTGCCTTCTTCTTCTTCAACCGACCAGTGTACTGGTTTTACTTTTTAGTAGGCAGGGCATACTGGGTTTACCGATCCATAAGATGGGCGTTATAAGAATGCATCTGAAGTCCTAATAGGAAAAACACTCTTTAAGTCATGGGCTTATTGCCTTGTTCTAATAAGAACTTAGGTAGCCGTTCAGGTAGCATCTCGAAAAGACTTCTTGGTTTCTGAGTTTTCGAGAAAGAATATCGTATTGAATGAAAGCCCTTTTTTACAGGATTTAGATCGAAATCGAAAGGAAAGCAAAAGTAAGACAACGTGCTGGTTCTCCCAGATGGATGCTCGTTTTTCTTATGCTATGAAGAAAGACAAAAAGTAAAGAGTCCCCCTTTCACTTAGGAATAGTATGCATGATGCATACGCCGACATGGATCGGAGAGAGGGCGGCGAAAGGGCTTGGGGCTAATACATTTCAAATCAATATCCCTGTCGGAGAATACGGGAAACTACGACCACATAGAGAGTGAAATAGATAGTTAGTATAGAAGTCAGAATTGCTACAGATCTTAAGATCTTAACCTCTTAAAGATCTCAAATTCTTTACTCTTTTCAAGAAATTCCGTCTATCGTCTCAAGAAATCGGTCATTAGTCAAAGTTTCAATTTTCAAGATCGGAAGTAACTTTAGTGCATGGGGCAGCGGGGAAATGAAAGCAGCAAAACATCTTCGAACCATCAAGGATGCATCATTCTCATTGTCGCCCCGGGCGGAGTCGTTCCATCTATGATCTCTTTTAGAGTCCTAGATATCTATTCTTTCTTTTTAGTTAGGTCTTCGTGCTTATTCGAAAGTGAATGAATGTGAAATTCTTTTTTCTATTTCTAACTAATGGCACATCTTCCTTCCTTAATAGCAACTGCACTTCTACGTAGGCATCAGGAAAGGGATTGATCTTTGGAAAGTCACTTCATACCTTAGACGGTTTAGGCTTTCGGACAAATGACATAGCATAAATCATAAGGTAAGATGGCATCGAAGAGAGAAGGACAGTTAATCCAATAGAATAGTAAGCTAGGATCTTATCATATAATAGAATGGGTCACGCCTTGGGAGTTCTCTTTCCCTCTAACTATGAATTTCATAAGAGAAGCAAGAGAGGTAGATGAAAGGTGTGCCAGTTGCTTGATTGCTTTTGTAGTTATCTTTCTTTGTCGAGATGGGCTTAGTGTTCCGGAGAAATGAAAAGCTTATTTCTTTGTTATATCATTCTTTATCGGGGGTTTTGGCAGAATTGGGTTCGACTCCCATAGCCTCCATGTGGCGAAAAAGACTGATTCAACGAGATATGCCTTGCCTGCATTAAGATTTCAAACTTGTCGTCTACTTTCAGGAAATGTTCGGAAGAGAGAACTTACAATAATACAACGCCGCATTCTCCGAAGATTGAGGAACAAGAAGAAAGATATTAAGAGAAAGATTTATCCGAGAGAAAATCTTAACAGTTACATCCAATCACAAACTACACGAAAGTTGCCCCTTTTTCATGGGGATTTACCCATCACAGAGATGCACAGAGGAACAGAACGAACTTCATATATCCCTTTTCTACTTAATCCAGAAACAAGATCGGACGTTATTCCGGTTCGTCTCCATTTTTGTGAAACTATTCCTCAAGCAAGGCAGCCGATAAGTCATCGAAGGGTTTGTGTGAATAATGGAATGGTAAGCATTACTCATTTGAAAGTGTCCCACGGTGATATAATATCTTTTCAAGAAAATGACGCAAGAATCCGCGGTGAAGAAATAAGGAGATCTTTCTATATCGAAATATCAGTTGAAAAAATCATAGGCAAATTCCTGGATCACCCGGTAAGAATGTGGAGAAGAACCAAAACAGAATGGTTCCACCTACTCAAAACTAAGAGGGGATGCCGCCTACTACTAAAATCCCGGTTTTTGCAACAGTTGCGTTCTTCTATGCAAGAAGAAGACTTAGAAAGAACAAAGAAGTTTGGATCCGAAAAAGTATGCTTAGGCAGTTCCTTCGCTGAGCACAACAGAATGAAGAGAAATTTGTATCATTTCAAATCCCTATTCTTATCGAAGAAAAGGAACGAGAAAAACCGAAATCTTCCTACTCGAATAAGAAGTCCTATAGTTTACAACTCTTCTTTATATAGTAATTCGATCTATTGCTCCGCATCCCCC
>CAOJBJ010741097.1:0-10665 GCA_948291685.1 Euphorbia celastroides
CAGGAAAGACCCGTAATTAGACGGGTGGCCAGAGAGAATTAATCTTTAATAACGAAATAAAACGAAACGAAAGTTGTGGCCTAAAATTAGAACCAGGAGAAGCTGATCCATCGAAAGAAGGAAGCTCCTCTCTTTTCCCGCATTAATCAAATGCTCTGTTTTTCACTGCTTCCACCTCCTCTCATCGCCCGATTCTCTCTGCCGCTTCCATCCTCCAAAACCCTAACTCTTTCTTTCTCTCCTTATCCGTCGCTTCACCGCAATTCCTTGTATCCACTCTCTCGCTGTTTCCCCTCTTCTAAATCTTCCGTTTCTCCGTCGCCTGATGACGATTTCCATGTCGAATTGGGCCGCCTTTTGTTGCTTTTGCCTGATCAGATGCGAAATCGACTACACGAGCATCCAGATTTGCCTGACCTGGTTGAAGTTGTCATGGATTTAGGTCGGCGCCCACTCGCCAGGTTTCCCTCCGGCGATTTCGTTTTATCCGATTGTCCTGTTACGCTTCAGGATCTTCAGAATGCTACCTCTCAGGTTTTCTTTTTGCTATTATTTGTGGCTGATTTGTTCATTCATTGGTGTCCTTGCTGCGAATTGTGATAAGATATTCTCAATTTTATGAGCTTTGGCAGATATAGAAGTGTGTAAAATTGTCTGGAATCAACCATTATATTAACGGAGTTTTTGACATCCATAGAAGATCAAATTAACTCTTTTATTTTGTTGTATCACATTTGTATTACTATATGTTGTATTCTTTTGGAGCTTATCATCTTGCTCCCTACTCATTTATATTAAGTAACGTTGAAAAGACAAAGTTATGCTGGTTAGAATTACATATTCTAGGTTGGGGACTTTGCCATAGACAATAGAGCTGGAATCAGTCGTACATTGCACCGCATCAGTGCCATCAGAAATAGGAAAGGAACTATCATTGGTTTAACATGTCGTGTTGGTCGGGCAATACCTGGGAGTGCTGGTTTACTTAGAGATTTGGTTCAAGATGGAACTTCTCTGCTGCTTATTGGGCCTCCAGGGGTGGGCAAGACCACTATAATCAGGTCAGACATCTACTTCTTTACAGGTGATCTGCTGTGTCACAAATTTCATTCTTCACATTTTTTATGTTGGGTTAAGAGGACAACCTTAGTACTTTCATTGTTAGCTTCTGGCTTTTGAAACATAATATTGATCCAAAACACTTCATTTTGCTTTTCATTAAAAATGATACTGCATTCATATGAGATGAATCGCTATCTTGAGGATCGCTTCACTATATTCAAATGTTAAACGATCAGTTAGACCCTCTTCTTCTTCCTAGTTCCTGCAAGCAGGTGCTTGTTCTGGAAACGTTGTTTACTAGGTGTATTTTCAACATTTTCCTGAATGGTTTCTATATTTATTCTGATACCTTCTATAAATTTCTATATTGTTACTTAAGAATTATAATGATAGGCTTGCTTTACAACAGCTTGATTCCTCAGCTCTCACTTTTGGCAATTTGGTTTGGCACCCTAGTGAAAGTAGGAGCTAAGACAAATATCAATGATCCCAAATATATGTTTTTTTTTCATTCTCTTTGCAGAACTTGAAGTTCTCGACACTTTCAATTTCAGCATCCTCCGACTTTCGAACTGGTGTAGGGGTTAGCAAACAATTAAGACAAAGAATTACTAATTTTTCACCTTGATGAAAAAACTTACCTACCATACTGAATTGCCAATGTAGATGCTGATCATGAAATATAGCTTCTTTTAAATGTGATTTCGACTCAGTCTATGCTCTTGCTGAGTGGACAGGGTTACGAATCATCGATTACAAGTTTACAACTTGCTATGTTGCTTGTCAATGCGTCCAGTGCTTTTTGTTAATGGAGGATTCACTTAACCACCTAACATACGGAAATTCAGTGCTTTGTCTTTCTATATAATTTTTTTGTATTTCTGTTTTGTGAAATGAAAATCTAAATAGAGGAAAAGAAGTTCCAATTTATTATACCGTTTCGAATTACTTCCATTGACTCAATATGAGACATGTTTGAAGTTAGAAATTCCACATAGTTTGCAGTTGACTAAAATATGAGAAATTGATTGAGAAACTCTGCTTATTACCAAATAGAACTTAGCGTGACCTAGAATTCTACAATTTCCTATGTGCAGGGAAATAGCACGAATGCTTGCAAATGATTACAGAAAACGTGTAATGATTGTTGACACTTCGAATGAGATTGGGGGGGATGGTGATATACCTCATGCAGGCATTGGCAATGCTCGCCGGATGCAAGTACCCGTATCAGATCAGCAACACAAGGTATGAGTTAGTAGGATTTTTCTTGTTGATTTGTTCTTCATGCTGTTGTTTGAATTCTACAATAGTTGACGAGAGGTTTCATTAAGTACTTTTGCTATACTTACTTGTACTGCTTTATTATATATATGGCTAGTGAAGAACTGTAATGCATATGAAAATAGTTGTTAAAAGCGTGCCTCACTTAAGGCTTATTGTCCCACTCTCCATCATACTCCAGACAAAGTAGCATCCCTTGGGTGCGTGCTTACAAGCACCTTTAGATACTGTGCCTCAGCGCACCTATGAACACTTCATGCACAAGCTGTTGCTTTTTTTGAGTTTTTTTGTTTGGTTTATTCTCCGGTTGGGCTTTTTCATTCCTTTTTGCTTTTATTGAATTGGTTGTGTTCCTTTATTTTAAATCATGAAATACTGAAATGCTTTGATCACTATATAACAAAAACAATGGTATAAGACAATACATTGACATTTGAATTCATACCAAACACTGAAATGTTTTGATTGTGTATACTAATTTCAATATAGTAATGCTAAAGTCAATGTTCCTGAACTTTTTTTTTTATCTGATTTCAAACTGTTCTTAAGACTCTAACAGATGGTATAGCATTATGCATGTTTAGCAAATATCTATTGTATAGGACATTATAGGGTCAAAATCAGTTGTGATTTACATTGTTTAGTGTTTAGGAGAAAATATAGTTTGTGGCAGTGAAATCACTTCAGATTCCTGTGCTGTAGTACAAATTGTTTAATTATCCATTCATGTTCATTCTACTCTATTTTCTTCCATCTCCTCGGAAAATTATGTATAAGATGTACTTTATGTCTTTTAATAGAGGAACTGTAGTTACTTGTTAGTTTACAACTTAGTACTTATTAGATTCTCGATTAACTTAGCATTGTCTACTTGAGTGCTTGGCAGCTTTGTTTAATTTATAGTTCAACTTTTTCCTAGTAGTTTCCTTGCCTTCTGCACCTTAAACTATCATGTAGACTGAACTTATCATAGGCATATTGTGATGAGATGCACTGCATCTGGCAGAAAGTAATAGCAGTTGCCATTCCTTATTGTTATTATCGTGATTACTAATGATGTTACTGTTGCTTCTCTTGAACTGCCCTTTTTCTCTCTAGCTAAAATGGTTATATTCTCTTGTATCAAATAAAATGAGATCTCAGGGATTCTTCTATTTGTCCTTGTTTTCATTGAAGGTATTGATAGAAGCAGTTGAGAATCATATGCCTCAAGTGATAGTAATAGATGAAATAGGTACAAAACTTGAAGCAATGGCTGCAAGTACAATTGCTCAACGAGGGATTCAGCTGGTAGCCACTGCTCATGGAGTCACAATAGAAAATTTGATTGTGAATCCTTCTCTGGAAATGCTTGTTGGAGGAATACAGGTAATATTACAGATATGTTATAGCAGTAGCGATATCACAATCATAACATTTCTATCTAATTTTCTGCAGCCTGCACTATATTAGAACCAGCTCAAAATGATAATATGCAAATAAATTTCATGTTTAAGTTTATAGAATGATAGGCAATTACGTAGCGTGGTATCTTCGGAACAGTTTTTGTTTTTATTTGATTACTCTGAAGCTGTGTCGTCGCTGATACAGCAGCATAATAAGCTGTTCCTGACTTTTGTGAACATCAATGGAACCTTCTTGGTGGTTACAAACGAACTTGATTCTGGGCTCAGTAAATAATGACCAGCTGCGTAAACCTTTCCTCATCCTTTAACTGTGCCTTTTGTGGGTGAGTTTGCTAAATTTTACCCTGGTTTCCCATTGCCTTGTAGTTTGTGCCAAGCTTTGGCTTTCTGTTACTCTCTGTTTACTAGCATTTACTTGTATCGAACTTCATATGCATATATACAAAATTTATTGAAGTTCCCTTACATGTAAACTCTGTTTAACACAATAAATAGTAAACTAAGTATCTGTAGTGAACAAATAATTGAAGAAAGGATTATTTTTATCCTATTGTTTGCCTATTTATGCATGTGTTTGATCACATTTGCCCCCGTAGTTTCTTAACTTCTCCTGACTGAACTGTAACTTGTCTGATCAATTTTCATTTGTTCTTAAATAATGTTTTAGAGCGTGACCCTAGGGGATGAAGAGGCGAATCGCAGAGGAGTCCAGAAGACGGTGTTGGAGAGGAAGGGACCTTCAACATTTGGCTGTGCAGTCGAAATAATTTCAAAAAATGAGTTACGAGTTCATCGTAGCCTTGAAGCAACTGTAGATGCCATTCTTGCAGGTACCTTCAACTTCATATCTTGAGTAAGAAAAAGTCACTGCCTTGCCATGTTTCAGTTAGAAACCTAAACAGTGAGGTGACTGAGGGAGAAAGTTTTCTTTCTTTTTCCTTTTGTGGTATCGTTTTGTTGACACTTCTTTCCTTGAAGGTCGTTCACCATATGTTGAAGTTCGCAAGATGAATTCTCAGGGCGTTGAGGGAACATTTAAAGTGGAACCTTTCTCTGAAGCATCTTCTGTAAATAACTATGAGATTCTTTCTGAAGATCTCAAGCTGACTAATGAAAATGCCGATTCTAATGACCTCGTTGTCGAGTCTCACAAATATGGAGAAAACTCTTTGGAAGATGGAATACCACTTCACCTCTATGTCTATGGGGTAACATCATTCTTCCTTCAATGTCGATTATCTTCTTACAGAATATTTTTTTGGTAATTATCTTCTTACAATATTAATATACTGTCCATTGAGAATCTGAATTGATTGTTAGGTAGAATTGTATATTAATGTCCTTGAAATCGTAGGACTAGTTGTAGACTTGTAGTTACCTATTCAATGTACCAAAAAAGATGCTAATGTAGGGCTACAGGCAATGCCTGAACTGTTATCTTAATTCTGGAAGGTTATGAAAAAATTTAGAGTATACATACATACGCTTCATGTGTTTCTGTCAGAAGTTTGATATGGTGAACAACTTCAATTTCCTTCTTGGGTAGTGAATGCTAACATTAGATATCTATAAGATCAATTAATATCCATGACAAGAAAATTCTGGAAAATAAACTTACGAAGTGAAAAGTTGTTGTAGATCCCGGAAGCAAGTGTAATTCAAGGGATGAAGCAATTGAACTTGGATATTGCAGTTGAATTAACTGATAATATCAGTGAGGCAGATGCACTACTTGCCTTGCAGTCCAGGCTGAAGAAGAATCCCGGGATTCAAGCTGCTGCTAAATCTCATGGCATTCCTATATATGTCACTAAGGTTGATATTGATTTGGTAGCATTGTCTATTAAAGTAGCAGCTTACATTGACATGTTGTATTTACTCATATGGAATTATTTTGTTACTTTTTCTTCTTTTAGACAAGTTCACTAGTGCAGATTATAAAGGCCATAAGGGCATTGGTAACGGATTGTGCTGATGGATTGAAGGACTCCAAAACTGAAGACAATGCAAAATTATCCGAGAAAACTGATGCCCTAGAAGTAATAATCAAACTTTTTTTTGTTTGTGTTGTGTTATTGTAACCAATCTCATAAATCTGGTCTTCACGTGTTGTTGTTGTTGTTTTTTTTTTCGCTTGCAGGAGGCAAGGATAGCCATAGAGCAGGTAGTAATTCCTAAAGATCAGGCAGTGGAGTTACTCTCAAGGCCATCACACATAATATCTCTTCAGATGGACTTAATCCGGAAATACCGACTTCAAGCTGAAAAAATTGGCACCGAGTCCAATGTACATCTCCTAATACTTCCATATCAGACTAATATTAATGAAGGTAAAACAGAAAATGAAAAAGATGATAGTGGTAGAAGAATCGATGATTTCGTGGATGGTTCGGTTTCTGAGTCAAATGGAGCACCCTGCAATGTTGACAGGTTGCCTTTCCTCCCTGATTAGTCCTTCATTGTTTCTACTAGTCTTGAACATGCTGTATATGTAACATTGGTAGAATTCAAATTTACCACACACACATAACAACTTTTGTAAATTGTTCCCTTCTTTTAGTCACTGGTCCCTCGTAGCTTTTGGGCAAATCTATTTGGGTCTATTTGAACTTGTCTCTAACAACCTCTCTCACCTTAACTTTCAAATGTTCCCTTCGCGCCCCTACATTTTCCCTAACAGCCTATTGCCCCCACTAAACTTGTATGAAATGAACCTTTAAACTTTGGAATTTAACATGTTAACTTTTGATTGACATCTTTAAAATGTAAACAATTTAGAAGCTGACATGTGGTGTTTTTTGATGGAAAAGTAAACAAAGCCTATTGCCCCCTGCACTGTACGACTTGTCATTTTTTGATGGAAAAATAATTTTTCGAACCTACACTTTAAAATTGACATAAACACCATTTCAGGGCAAGAGGATCATGTTTAGCTTGAAAAACACATGCAGTACGGGAAATCTGAACACTAATCGGCACTGCATGACTTGCTATTTCGTGATGGAAAAACAATTTATCAACCTACACTTTAAAATTGACCTGCACACCATTTTAGGGCATATGGATCATGTTTAACCCAAAACACATACACTACAACCCAAAACGCATACACTACGGGAAATGCGAACTTCACTGACCGGCACTTCACGACTGGTCATTTAGTGATGGAAAAATAATTTTTGAATAGACACCATTTTAGGACGCGAGAATAATGTTTAGCCCAAAAAACACATGCACAACAGGAAATAAAAACTTAACTAACCGACACTACATGATTTGTCATTCAGTGATGGAAAAATAATTTTCAACCCTACACACCATTTTAGGGCACGAGAATCATGTTTAGCCAAAAAAACACATGCTTTACAGAAAATTCGAACTTCGCTTACCGACACTACACGACTTGTAATTTCGTAATGGAAAAATATTTTCTGACCTACACTTTTAAAATTGACCTATACACCATATTAGGTTGTGAGGATCATGTTTGGCCAAAAAAATACATGTGCTTGGGGAAATGCGAACTTCGCTAATCGACATTGCACGATTTGTCATTTAGTGATGGAAAAATAATTTTTCAACTTACACACCATTTTAGGACGTGAGGATCATGTTTAGCCCAATAAAACACATGTGCTACGGAAAATGCGAACTTCGCTCACTGATACTGCACGACTTGTTATTTCGTAAAGGAAAAATAATTTTTCGACCTACACTTTAAAATAGACCTACACACCATTTTAGGATATGAGAATCATGTTTAGCCCAAAAAACAGAGTTGCGGGAAATTCGAACTTCACTAACCAGTACTACATGACTTGTCATTTCTAGACAAATAAATAATTTTCCAACCAACACCTTGAAATTGACCTACACACCATTTTAGGGCGTGAGGATCATGTTAAGCCTAAAACTACATGCGTTACGGAAAATTCAAACTTCGTTAACCGGCACTTCACGACTTGTCATTTGGTTATGGAAAAATAATTTCCCAACCTACACCTTAAAATTAACCTACACACAATTTTAGGCCACGAGGATCATGTTTAGCCCAAAAAACAAAGGCGTTACGGGAGTTTTGAACTTCACTAACCGACACTGCATGATTTGTTATTTAGATCAAGAAATATAATTTTCCAACCTACACACCATTTTAGGGTGTGATGATCATATTCAGTCCAAAAAACACATGCACTACGGAAAATTCGATCTTCGCTAACCTACACTGCATGACTTTTTATTTGGTGATGGAAAAATAATTTTCCAACCTACACTTTAAAATTGACCTACACACGATTTTAGGTCGCGAGGATCATGTTTAGTCCAAAAAACACATGAGCTATGAGAATTTTAAGCATTGATAATTAGCACTACACGACTTGTGATTTCATGATGGAAAATTGATTTTCCAGGCTACACCATAAAATTGACCAACACACCATTTAGGGGCATGAGGATGATGTTTAGCCCAAAAAACACATGCGCTAAGGGAACTTCAAACTTCGTTAATCGGCAGTGCACGAATTGTCATTTCGTGGTGGAAAAATAATTTTTCAACCTACACCTTAAAATTGACCTACACACCATTTCAGGGTGTGAGGATCATTTTTAGCCCAAACAACACATGCGCTAAGGGAAATTATAACTTCGCTAACTAACACTGCATGACTTGTCATTTTGTGATGGAAAAATAGTTTTCCAACCTACACACCATTTTGTGAGCATCGGATTTTTATCCGGGGTCTATAATGAATCGATACTCGATATCGACTTCCTTGAATCCTATTTTGTTTGATTGCAAGGTTGGAAAGCAAGGTTGAAGATCAAACGCACGAATTGTAAAAATTGCGAACCAAACAGTCTTAGGAGAGAAAAAGGACCGAACTCAACCAACATCATTTTTCATGTCCAAATACCCAAACGTACCCCATTTCATTGGTTTATGACCATTCAAATTGATTCGGAACCATTCGGGTGTCAAAAAGGCCAAAATTGCCAAAATTGTTGAACCATAAGGACCCCGAAAGGCTGAATTATTTCTCGAGCATACCAACTTCAAAGTCCACTTCCAAACCACCAAGCATACTCTATTACATCCCAATTTTTCATTCAAGACCAATTCGGGTCAATTCGGACTCAAAAGGACCCCAAACGCCCCCCAAGGGGCGTTTGGGACCATTGTGTTTTCCCTTGAAGTTGAGGGAGCTAGGCGTGTCCATCACCAGAATTTGCAGCCACTTCCCTAGTTCTCATTGGGTTTTTCCTAAACACTAGTTCTCATTGTGTTTTCCATTGAAGTTGCATCCACTTCCTTCGACCTAAACCACCCAAATCCCTTCTGAAACTTTAGAATTCAACCCTAAACACTGAAACCTAGCACTTGTTCTTGAGTTTCATCATTCCCTCACCCGAAAATACCTCTTTTCAATCTATTTCACAACCGGGAGAACTTTCTCACAAGTTCTTCTACTTGGTTCCAACCTAGTTAGGACCAAGAGCTTACACTCCACCAAAATCACTTCCAATCCCGAAACCTTAGAAACCCTAGTCGATTCTCACTCACAAGCTTGAGTTCAACCCGACTTCAACTCTTCATCAAGGAAAGCTTTGTATCGAGGTTGGTACCCTGAGACTCCACATTCTTGAAAATCCCATTCCATGCTATGTTATATGCCATGAAAACTTGATTTTAATTGATTTGATGATTTGTTGTTGTTGTTGTAAAATTGACTTTGCATGCTAAATCAAATATAATAACCGAAATTCCAATGTTGCAAGTGAGTGTTTTGTGCCACGATTTTCGTGTAGATTTCACTTGAATTTGATTTCTGGGTTTTGTGAGTTTAAATAGTATGTATAACAAGCTTTCCATAACATCTTTCGGATCTTCAATTGGTTTTGTCTACCTCAAGTTATGATTTCATAAAGCTTGCAATTTTTGTGTTTTTAAACTTTCGGATCAGAATGTGTTTTTTTGAAATCTGAAAATGTTGGTTTTCTAATTATTAAATTTGACTTAACTACTGGAAATTACATGTAAATATATTCGATTTGATATAAGATCCACCCAATTTGGTTAAGAAACGAGAAAGTTATGATTTAAACGAGTTTTGTGGTAAAAGTGTTAATTTGTTAATTTTCTTGTAAATGTTGGTCATTTTTTTTACTGTTCATGAAAAGTTTTCGGGTCATGTTTTAACTCTAATTTTTAATATGACATGTGAGTTTTTCAATGGTTCAAACGATTTTCAATTTGGTTAAGTGTGCATGACTTTACAAAGTCCCAAACTGTGTATAAAGTAACATAGCTTTGTTTTAAATCTAGAATTTTGGTGTCGGGTCCGAAAGTTTGAATTTTCTAAGCTAACTCGTGACGTGTTTTAATCTGTAACTTTAAAATGATTTTGTAGTATTACATTGGAAGTTTTAAGTGTCACAAACGGTGCTCGTGTTTTCGTTAAGTATATAGGAAGTTATGAGGTCCCGAATATGCGTATTTAGCTTACTTGCAATATTGAAAATTTGGTTGTAAATAATTCCTATTTTGTATTTGCATGTAAAAACTACCTCTTTAATCTTTTCTAATACGTAAATAAATCATCTTTCATATTTAATAAATTTCCCTTTTAGGATTAGAATTTAATTGCATGATTAGGAAGTACCAGAATGCTTTTATTTCTCTTATAGGAATGTTATAGAACTAATTTAGAACCATGATAATTAGAAAATCTTGACTTGACTAATTTGTATTCTTGATTTGTAAACTTGTTGTAATGACTTTGACTTGAATTTATTGATGGAATTTAACTTAGAAACTTTGCATGATAGGTTCACCATTCAATTTGAGAATATTATATTTGTTATGCAAATATATGAATTGTAAATTAATAAAGAACTTAGAAAGATTTTAGGG
>CAOJBJ010742175.1:0-11690 GCA_948291685.1 Euphorbia celastroides
CAATTGCGGGGGAGTTAGAAGGAAACCAAAAAGCATCCATTCTGGGGGAGTAGATCATTAAAGAGTGAGGCGACGATGTTGAGCTTCATCTCTTCCCAAAGATTGCCATAGCATAATGGGGGAGATTGTTGGATCAGCTTCGCTGATGAAAGCAGCTCACTGAGGAAGGAGCACGCTGATGGACATTGGTGAAGACAGCTCACTGACGAGGGTGCTTGTTGATGGATCTGGTGAAGGTAGCTCGCTGACAAAGTAGCTCGCTGATGGATCTGTTCGCTGGTGAAGGCAACTCGCTGAAAGAGTTCGCTGATGGACGTGCTCGCTGATGGATTTCGCTCTAACAATCACTGAGAAATCAAGTGTCTCAGCAAGGAAATCAAATACATTGAAGTCGCTCTCGCTGAAGTTCTCCCACGTGGAGCATTAAATGCAAAATAGCTTTCTCTGACTGATAGCTATCATCTTCCGACAAAAGTGGGGCGCATTTAATGTGATCTGACAGAGAGAGGACGCGTAAAGCAAAAAGAGGAATGACGCATCTGGCAACTGAAAAAGTGCATTACCTACTTCCGTGAAAGCAAGAAACCATGGGAAATGCTACACCAATTAAAATCCAACAACTCAAGGTCAAAGCTTCAAAATTCAAAGGATTGCGGAAGAGACCATTCTTCAAAGTCTTAATCCGGTTCAAAAGTATTCGTTGTGAGGAAACGAGAAAATTGCTTAATCTCAGATTAACAAATTTGAACGTTAAGGTTGTAACAGCTATATTTTGAATTTGTGTATAAAAGGAGAGAAGGTCGAAGAAGACAAAAAGACGTGAATCCTTTATAGAGAAAGAAACTCAGTAGAAGACCCCTTCTCGTCAAGCTCTCATCAAACCAGAAAATACTTAGAGAGAAAAACAGTTAGAACAATTGATTTGTAAATCTGTTGTAAAAGCTTCTTCACTCAAGTGAAAAGCTAAAGTGTCTGTAAACACTGAGTAGACTGTTGGAAAGGGTATCCATCAATTTGGGTTAGAGCATAGGAGATGAAGGAGGGTACTTTGTATCTGGAAATCTCTGTGAGAGAATAGGAGAGAGAGAAGGGTATTCAATCTCTAACTCTGTAAGAAGGCTTCTCCGCCGATAAGGAGACACTAGTGGATTAAAGCTCGAAGAGGGTATCTGAGGACTGGAGTAGGCACGGACTGCCGAACCAGGATAAATCTCGCTTGTGAAATTTCCTTACTGAGTCTGTCTCTCACTTCCTGCTCAGTGCCGCTGAGACCACCAGCGAGCTGACAATCCAAACTCTCAGCGCCGGGATCAGCGTCAGCTAGGAGCTCTGCTTCCGCTGAGACACGCCTGACTTCGCATCAGCGCGGGGACCAACAAGGGAGTTAGGTATGCATTTGACATTTGTTCTATTGTTATTATTATTATTTCAGAAATATAACTAATGAAAAAAAAATAACGGTTATACCACAGTCATATCGGTAAATTACGTACCAATTAGTTCACCGGTTTAGTATTCGGTACGGTTTTAATAATATTGGAAAAACCAATTGGGTTTGAAACACAATTGATGCACTTTTTAAAGTGAAAATAAAAAGTCTTGAGCTCAAAACACAACCTCAAAATTTATAAAAATATTAAAAAAAATCCAATATGAAAAAGAGCTAACCCCTTTACAAAAAAATGACATGTTATTTTGGAGGGGCAAATGTGAAAAATTAGAAAGTTGGTGATAATAAAGAAAATTTAGGATAAAGCCGAGAATTAAAAAAAAAGAAAAAAAATTAAATAAAAGGGGTTATAAATCCCTAATGCAGTTTCCCCTCTTTCTTTACTGCAATCTCGCCCCCATCGATCTCTCTCCATATTCATCTTGAAGGTAAATTTGATTCTTTATTTCTGTAATATCTTGCCTATGATTAAAATTCTGATTCTTTTTGGATTTTTTTAGTAATTCAATCATGAGTTTTGAGCGTTTCTCTTCGTCGATTCCGATTATAACATACTGAATTTGGGGTGCAAAGTAGTAGTTTTACGTCGTATGCTTGGCTTAGGGTTTACTTGAACAACCCCTCTCACGGTGGATTCCGGCGGCCTGGGGTTTAACCTCACACCCCCATGCCTCCGCCTCTCACGGTGGATTCCGATTATGTGGTCTCGCTGTTGTTTAGATTAGTTAATCTGATTAGTGCGATATATATTATTGATGGTCTTATAAATTTTGGATATGCTATTTAAGTAGTTAGATTAATGGGATTTGGTCGTTTGTGAAGATTTACTTGGCAGTTGTGATGATTTGGATATCGTGTGTGTTCCAGTTGGTCTATAAGTTTTTCCTGAATGTTCCGTTAATATTATGGGCTTTCTGCGTTGTTCTTTTGGTAATGTTTAAGTTCAGAACCATTTCTTTATGCTCCTTTAGGCCATAGAATCTCGATTGGGTTGATTGTGTTGCTTTTCTCTTGAACATTGTTAGCCATGCCAAGTAGTTTCAGTACAATTTTGGCATAATCTAATTTCATACTCCTAGTTTATAGCAGATCGGTTTGACATGTCAATTACAATTGTAGTTTTTCATATTGTATGTGTGTATATGATGAAAGATTATTATGATTTCTGGTTTTAACTGGCGGTATTATTTATTTTTGTCATTCTGTGTTGCAATATACCTTCTTTTGAAGGTGTTACTCTAACAGATGCAGAAAATAGTCACCTTGATAGACTGTTCTCTATATAACAGTTGTTTTTTTTTTGTGATGTTCTTCCTATATCCCATTTTGTAGCTTTTGGTTAGTACTGACAAGAACTGCTGCTATTCAGGGGTGAGCTTTGTTGTTGTCAGCCTCGTTGTTTTGCTAAGTTTCATGTCTGAGCTTGATACCCAGATTCCCTCTGCCTTCGGTATGATTCAGTTTCCATTCTGATGTCTCTACTTTTTTCTCTGGTAGCATTATCAATCTTTTTGGAAAGAGGCTCTTCAGTATGTTTTTTGAATATCAAGATCATGGAAATTTTTACTGTTAATATCTTGTAATAGTTTTATGTTAGATTCATTTGTGACTGTTGTCTTGAACATTTTTTCTCATTTGTTGTATCGTTAGATCCTTTTGCTGATGCAAATGCTGAGGACTCTGGTGCTGGGGCAAAAGAGTATGTGCATATTCGTATACAGCAACGAAATGGTAGGAAAAGCTTGACAACTGTGCAAGGATTGAAGAAGGACTTCAGCTACAACAAAATTCTCAAGGATCTCAAGAAAGAATTCTGCTGCAATGGTACAGTTGTGGAAGACCCCGAATTAGGAAAGGTGTGTTTGATCTTGTGACCAAATATACTTCCAAATTTGGTTAATATTGGGTTTTTTGTCATTATATCTCATTTTTGTTTTGTTCTTATAGGTTATTCAACTTCAGGGCGATCAGCGAAAGAATGTCTCCACTTTCCTTGTTCAGGTAATTTTTGTCATGAATTGGCAATGCTTGGTGATTTTGAATGTTAGTTTTTCTCTGATAGGGATTTTTGTGGTTGATTCCGTTTTTTTTAATTGTGCAGGCTGGAATTGTGAAGAAGGAAAACATCAAAATCCATGGTTTTTAAGGTAGCAGTAGCAACTTAAATAAGTCTCTGCATTGTGCATCGTTGTATGTAGGTGCAGGACCTGCTCTTTGGTACTTAAAAATATAAGCATAAGCTCTTTAATCTCAACAGTGATGGTTTGGCAAGACAAATAGTTATGTACTTGTGTCTGATGTTGTATGAATTTGAAGTTTTATGTGTGATGATGAAATAGCTGTCGTTATGATAATTACAAATGTTATAATAGTTGGATCGTTGAGAGTATTCTGTTGTCTGCATTTGTGGGGCATGAGGCATTTCTTGATGTGTTTTTTAGAATGCTATTGACATGAAAGCTATGTTTCCTGATTTGCATAATCTAGTTTAGGCAAAACAAGTAAAGCCCAAAAGTAAGGGATTAAAGAGAAAATTTGATTGGGTGAAGTACTAGCCACTTGGTTGTGTGTCAACGCGGGTGGGTGGGTAAATAGGTTTGGAGCGGTCCACATTATTCACGGATTACATCTATATTTTTAAACATGATTGGTTATTGTTTTGAGAGTGAAAGAGATTAGAGAGAGAATTTGTTTCGGACTTGCAAAGAAAGCTTTGTTGTGCTTTGAAATATCCTGCGTTCTTCTGCAATGTTTTTGGCTCTTCAATCTCAGCACTGACGGACGGTTTCATGCTTCCTTTGGATGTTCTTTTAAATTGAAGGTTTGTGTGATGGTGATGAAATAGTTATTATGCTTACTTGATCTCAACGATGTTGTTCTTTTGAGCCTTTGGATTTCTTTGTGTATATCAATTTGCCATTTTTGTTGTACTTAAAGTGCAATTGAGATTTATGGGGTGTTCCTCAAAACTTATAAGGACCTTTTAACTTATAAGGAGCAATATTAAGGTGTTTCTTATGGCTTATATTTTAGGGTAAATTACAAAAACATATTTTGTGTTTTCACAAATTTTCAAAAAGAGGTTCATGTTATTTTTTTCACAAAAAAGGGTCTATGTTTTTAGAAAGTTAACAAAAAAAGGACCTTTAATAGTAAATCATGTCACAGAACGAAGTATTTGTATTCATTTTGCTATAAAATTTTGCAAGTTAGTGAATATATAATACATATTAGTACAAATTTTTGAATTTTTTTAACAAGTGTTTGATATTTTTTTATAATTTTTTAACTTTATTTAATTAAAAAAAAATATCTCCACTTTTCAAAAAATTTTAAATTTTTTTGCTAATATATATTATATTTTTACTAATTAACATGTAAAATTTCATAAAAAAATGAATATCGTTACCTCATTTCATAATATGATTTAGTATTGTAAAACCTTTTTTTGTTAATTTTCTAGAAAACACAGACATCTTTTTATAAAAAAAATAACATAGATCTGTTTTTAAAAATTTGTAAAAATACATGGTAGGTTTTTGTAATTTACCCTATATTTTAAGTCGAGACTAAGGTAAAGTTGAAAGCAGCTGAAAGCTACTCAAAGAAAATCTCCTTATGGAGAGTTTTTGGTAGAGTTTGAACAAGTATTTTATTTACTATAATGTCTTTGTCAATCCCAAATGTCATCCTTTAACTCGTCTTTTTAGTCTTTTCATCCCTCACCCCTAATATTATGGAGTAGTTGAGGTTGATCGTATGCAATGCAAGTTGGGTCCCTCTGGCTCTGCTTTCTGTATAGCTCAAGATTATGCATATGTTCATCTAGCGATTCACAAACAAATGGCTACTGCTTGTATCAGTGGCTCAAGTTGGTCACCATGTAATATGTTGTATAAATGGCTGATACAAATTACCGTGGTGATGAATTTGGGATTACAATCAATCTTTAGAAAAACTATAGTTGCATCAATCTGAAAAATTGTTGATTGCTCGAAGAAATTGGCTTACATTTCAAACTGTGAAGAGACAAACGCCGATTGGGCTGTCTTTAGTTGGATGCATAACTTTCTCTGGTTAAACAATTCCATATACTTAATATAAAGGGGCGCGAAATGCTATACCAATTGATAATCGTTAAAATCACAACATATTCTTCTGTCAAAATTTTATACTAAAATAGAAAAGGAAAGTTAATCATTCTAAAATGGAACAAGGCAACAAGAGTTTGAAACAACAGTAACAGCAACTGAGTTGTATCTTCTTTTATCAGTCTCCGAAGTTAGGAGAATTTTAGGCTCTTACAGAAATTCTAACACCTTTTTAACTTTAAAGCTTTACTTACCTGCTCACTATAACATCCCACAAACTTAAAGTCTATCAGTCTTTTATATGGAAACAAAAATCCAAAGGTAAGGAAGGGCAATTAGTATGAAGCCAATGAACAAAAATTGCTTAAAAATATTACAAGGATGATCTAAAGACGGAGGAAAAACTACTTGGCACGGGACGGAAACCATTTTATTAAAGACATCAATATCTTCATGCTTAACAGTCACTTTCGATTCAGAATATTTCTGGTAATTAAGTCATTTCGGGTAGCGTTGTTCTTCTTTATGCATCTCAAAATCTTTATTACCACTAATATGCTCAAGAAACAACCGCTACAACTCTTTATAGCGTCAAACTGACGAAATTCAACTTCTATTAAAATCGTACTTTCCATAATTTGCTTCCTTCAACCTGCATACTCTCTTCTATTTTTACTTTTCTTTTATAATGGAATGGTAAATTCAGTTTCTTGAAAAAGTAAACGACACAGTAAATCAACAGCATCTAGTATCACAATCATATTAAAAGTAACAACGAAAATGTATAAACTAATTATCCCAAAAAAATTCAACCCTTTAATCCTAAACTAGCCTCTCAATTGCCTAAGCTTTTTCGGGTGTTGCACCACCAACACAGAAGCTCTTGTATTGAGTTCTCTAGTGGCAAAAAGATCGCCAATAATACCCAATTCCTGAAGCTCAATCCACTCAGATAACCCTGACGTTTGAGGTGTATGAACTCCAAACCGTCTTCCAACAATGAACAAATCAAACTGATTAGCCATTGAACGAATCTTCAAAATAGTATCCGGTCCATCTTCCACAACTTGTGGTACATAATCAATCCGTTCACCCTCCATTGCTCTTTGCTTGATCTCATCTAACAACACAACATCATATATATGATCCTCTGTGTCTTCTACTACCTGGGATTCTTTTGATAAATAATGAATCACCGTGAGTGTCACATTTGGATTTTTAAGCATATGTTTCGCTAATACTAGGGCTTCACGATCATCGTTTCCTCCCAAAAATATCATACATATCGAGAGACTCGAGGACATTGATTGTGTAGGTGTAAGTTTTTTCCTCCCAAGACTTCCACGACTAAAAAATATAGCTACTGAACACGGTGCTTTTTCAAGGACATCACGGTTAACGTTCCTCCAACCTTTATCTTCTGTCTCGATATATCCATTGATCGACCATTTTCGGTGGAGAGGAAGAATTATAAGGGAAGTTTTCTTCTCGAGGGCGATATTGACAATGTCCTCATGCATTAATGGAAACGAAGATAGCGATGTGAGAAGTTGGATCGATACAGAATCCCAATTGTTTTTCTCGTATTGATTGAAGGCATAGATTATCTTTTGGGAAATATTAGTTAGTTCTGGCTTAAGCTTCGAATGGGTGACCAAGATTGGCAGGTATCGACCAATCAACTCGACTACATGAAGAGCATAAATACCCATCGGGCTTTCCTTTGTTGGGTGCATAATGTCGAGTAGTTTAATGTAGGACTCCGCATTGTCTTGTCCATAAATGCACGTTAAAATTTTGAGCTCAGTGCGTGGTTTCACACTGAGAACGTTTCTAGCTTGGAGACCGTCGTATTTTTTTGAAGTTTGATACAACTTCTTTATGATCATCGGGAAAATGATAGCGTTGAGTAAGATATAGTATGCCAAGAAGCCATATCCTTCATCGGTCAAAAACTGTAACATATCATCAACAAAAAGGATATATATGTCAACAAAATTTACCACTCAAAAAGGATTTTAAAAATTACAAAGTCGGGAGAGAGAATTACGTACGTGAATATCTCTATAGAGCGAGGCTATGTGTAGATGAACAACACCAGTGTAATTCATAATATACCCAAGCGCAGCAGCCTCATTTATCGGTATCTTCAAAACCAAACAAGGCAGCAAACACCCCGCCATTTTGAGTAAGAAAGCGAACAAAATGGCGGTTACATAGTTTTGGAGCTTGGGAAAGTCCGAGATAACAAGGGAAAGATCGGCCCTCATAAATGCTGTGGGAATTAGGATATGCATAAGCACTCCATTGATAAAAGACCCGAACTTGTCCTCCAAAGCCGACCCTATTGGAGGCCCGGAGGGTATAGCCAAACCGAGTAGAAAAGGAGCCATTAAATGACTTTGACCGATAACACTAAAAAACACATGTGACACAATGGCTAATGTCATTATCATAGAGAGGAAAGAGTTACTTAAAGGCTTCCCATCGGCCGTCTTCTTAATGACCCAATTCATGGCGGGCCGAAAGGCGAATGCCAATACTAAAACATAGATTATAACCGGTAATGTCCTTCTCATTGTGTCGTCCAAAGCTTTTGTCTTTATAAAGACTTGGTACAAAAACACACCTATACCCGAAGTATCACCAACCAAGCCAGAGGCAAGTGAGAGCCGGCCTAGTTTTGTGTTGGCGAGTTTGAGTTGATCAACAACGAAAGCAACGACCGGGAGACTAGTGAGAACTTGAACTACAATCATCATAGTATCGTCGAAACTAAGTTGCCCGGGGCGAACCGATTTGTATATGTTCATGGTTACAAAGGGTACAAGTGCAGACATTAGACCGATGGATAGGGCCTTAGGACCGGTTTTGAATATCATTCCAAGCTCCAACTTGACTGCCGCTAGAAATATGTAGATGTTGTAGCCCAAAACTACTGCTGTGTAGATGGTATCTTGGCTATCATGTGGAAATATCACATTTTGCATGAAACCGAATCTCCCGAGACAATTTGGACCCAGAATTATGCCCGTCTGTTTAACAGGACAAAATCATTTCAGTGTCAAATCAAAGAGTGCCCGTCATGAATTATCAAGAACAAGAACAAAAAATTCATAGGTTTTTACATATTTGTTATTCCATTGGTAATTAGCCACGCATTTTGGTTTATTGGAAATTTTCATCCATAATTTTTTTATAATATAATCTTGCCAACCAATATGAACATCAAGAAATTAAGTTATTGTCACAAGACGAAAAGAAGTTGTCACAGATGTATATGTGACAATAACTAATGGTCACGAATATTGTTGCCTAAAAAAGTTTTGAACAAATTGATGAGATTAAGAGAAAAGATGGAAATACCAGAATGCTGGAGACAAAGGATGAGACTCCAAAAGGCTGAATAAGAAAACGAAGCAAATGGCTGAGAATCAAAATGATACCCATTTGCAACTCGAAAAGCGGCATGTCATATGTCAAAAAATGAGCTTTTTCCTGTGAATGTCCACCGAGTCCACCAGAATTGCTCCTTCGAGGAACCACCAAGCAAGTCATAGTTTGATTAAGGTCAGGGAAATCCATCGAAAAATCCACCATTGTTAATAGTTTTTTTTGGTAATAACCACAGGTATTTTGACTATGAGCTTGCTTGGATATTCAAAAGGAAGAAACCCCCCTTATTTATTGGTTTGAATTATGAATTTCCAAGGATAGATTTATATCAAATAAAAAAGGCTGTGTTAACAAAAATCCAGTATTAAGAACTGATTACTGTTATTTTAATTGATTTGATGGTAATTGTCAATCATACTGACTAGTAGTTATTTAGCTTATTAACTAAACAATACCCTCAATTTGAAAAAATTTCGTTGCACTTGAATCAAAACAACATTTTTCTGTCCATTATAATAGCATTTTATTGAGCGTTTGACAATCTCTTACCAAATAAAATAGATATAGCACATTCTCTTATTTTCAAAATAATTTTAGTGGCTTTATATTGATTATGAACGTATTATTAGTATAAACCGTTTCTGACTGGCAATTGGGCAAAACAGATATATAAAGGAACAATTTACCCAATTAGAAAATGCTATATTTTGTCACTATTGACGCATTGAAAAGGTTTGTACATTATGAATTGTTGCTGTTAATTATATCTTCTCCCTACTTTGGCTGAATGAGTCGTCATGAGAAAATCTTCATTTCGCGTCGGCAAAAAATCCGCTATACAAAAGGATAGTGTCCACTTTGCACCAAAAAAATGGAATAGAGCCAAAACGATGGAAAAAAGTGTGGACGCAATTCAAATGTAGCCACACATGCTAGCTTTTGCTTCTGAAAATTGTTATAATGCTTGAATAAAGTTTTTCTTTGTTTTATATTTTCACAATATATATGCTTATGGGTTTTGTTCTTCACACCCTATATATTGTTTATATAATAATGATACAAAGTGGTTTTTATTTGACCTTTTTTTTTCACAAAACACATGTTTATGTTTAGCTTTATATTTTGAAACTGGTAATGTTTGTACAAAGCAGTTTTTGTTTGTTTTTCCCCCATAAAATACATGTTTAAGGGTTTGGTTCTTTGTCATTATTCTTTTACTAGTTTGTGTTCTAACTTTTGTTTGATGCTAAAAGGAGTTAGCATTGTGAATGAGCTATGTGGACCATAGAATTGTTGATGTTCACTAATGCAAAGTGACAAGCTATGTCTATGCCCATTTAATCGTTGCTATTTGTCGTCATTACTTTGATTCTAATGATTTTTGTCGCTTTGTCGTAGCTATTATCTTTTTTGACAACGGGAAAATTGGATCAAATACTTTTTCTATAATAAATGTTAGTATTATATCAACTAATTTAATACATCCATAATGGTTAAACTTAGCAATTTCTTATATTTGCACAGAATGTATAATGCATACATTTACAAAAGTTGTTTTTCAACCATATGTTTGATAATTAAAATATGAAGTTCCACGCTTTAGTCTTTTGACTAATCAAAGCTTCATTTTGTTCACCATGTTATATTGTGTGGTTAAAATGTGCCCTGTTAATAAGTTGAGATGGTTATTGGAAGCATTTGAAAATTAAGGGTGCTAAGCGGTGTTTAGAGATGAGTTCACATGACTTTCGATAGGTTAGGCCTAACCGCCTAACAAATATTAAAAAGGTATGCAACAGATAAAGCAAGAAGTAAATTATTCTCCTTTTTTGGATCTTTTGCAGCTAAACCATTGGAAAAATTAATGTCTCCTAAACATAATCAAATAATTATTACTTAATTTTACTAAAGAATCCTAACACCATCGTATTTGCATCGATGAGCGTTGTAATATTCAAATTGGTACGTAGTGCTAGGATAGCATAAAAATCATAAATCTCATAGAGGAATAAACAAAATAACAAAACCTCTGTGACCCCTTTAAGATGCTTGACAAGCTCCGACTTATAGGACAACATCAAAAGGAAATACATTGTAAGATTCTAGGAGAGGAGAGATTGACCATGACATTATTAAGGTTGATGGTCCTTTTTGGGCCTGATGATAGGGGTGAATGAGCTTTGGTCCGAAATTAAAATTAAGTGAATGAATCACTTAAGTTTAGTGTCTACTTAAGGCTGAAAATGAAAATACTTTCGTAATTTGATCTAATGAATGCTAAAGTAAATATGCAAACAACTTCAAAATAAATAGATTATAGATAGAAATTACAAATATAAATTTTATCCTGAATCGGTCTTCCACCTACTACAGTCCCCAGAACTCCTGTTAGGTTTTGATCCACTAAGTGTTTTCTTTAAAGACTGAAAACAAGTCGTTCACAATATGTTTCCGAAATTCTTCTTCCGGAGGTAGGATATACCACAAGAATACCACACACCTAGTTAAGTCCTTTTATTGGGATATACCACTAGGATACAACACACTTAGTTGAGTCCCTTACAATGAGATATACCACTCATTCCAAATCAATCCTGATTCTAGAGCTAAGTCCCAACTCTTTAATTCTCTCGAATTAAGGAGATTTACAATTTTTGTTTTCTCAAAAACAATTCTAACAAATAGTTCCTAATTGATTGTTCTTCACGAGAGTTTCACTAATTCTCTTTGAATTCTTTCTTGTTCTTGGTAGC
>CAOJBJ010742384.1:0-13128 GCA_948291685.1 Euphorbia celastroides
AATGTGGATTCGCCTATGGTTCGGGTCGCCTATTACAAAGCACACCTTAAGCTTCGTAACTAAAAATCATTTAGCTGCTGAAATTTCGGGTGTAGAACACGGTTGTGCTGGATCATGCCTTTCACAAAATGAGTACAACAATCCCAACTTATTGTAAGAACGGTATAAAAAACAAATAATTGTCAAAAAAAAAAATGAATTGTGGTAAATAATTACTCGTGCTTGATTATTAATCGTCCAATTAAGAATAAAATTCGAGGGATACAAGATACAAAACAATCTTCACACTAAAATGTTTACACACAATTGCTTCTCTCTTGCAGTTGTAGTTCAATTTCTTCAGTATTCACTTGAGTTTCTGAATGATGAAATCCAAAACCCAATTCGGTTGTAGATAATTTTCTCACTAACAAGCCAATATAAGAATTCCGGGACCATTTTGAGAGCAAAAAATCTTTCAGTTTGATTATCTCAGCAAATAGACAAAAACAGAATATGTGCAGGATTCCCACCCCAATGTACCTATAAATCCATTGTAATATTTGCACATTAATCCAATATCAGAAATTACAATTTATATTTGTAAGACTGTAATTACATACCATAACGGAGCATACGGGGATGATAAGTCGAGAAATGGATAAGGCCACCTGTTGGAAAACATCGATGATCACCACGAAAAATCTTCAAATCATGTAAAAATAATGTGACTATTGTGTTTTCCGAAAAAGGAAATACTTACCGCATTGAGACACAAGCATGAATGATCCACTGAAACATGACAAATATGCCAGTCCACAAAATGAAATAAGCAAACCGGAAAATAGGAAATCTCTGGAAGAAAATGAATGTTAGAATTCTTTATCTCGTATCGAGGGACTAAACTCGAAAAGCGATTAATAACACTGATGAATTAGGATTACCAAGCAATTGATAGCAGTGTCCCCGAGGAGTAAAATGGCGTTGACCGAGTGCATACAAGCATCAAACTGAACTAAAATCCATATGAGCAAGAACTTTTTAAAATATAAAAAACTATACATTAAATGGAGAATAGATGGATATACTTACAAAATCGAGACTGAAATCTTTGGGAGTCAAGAACGGATAGAGAACAAACCAAAATACAATATCAGTAAGAAACACAGCACCCGCCGAAGTCTGCCAGAAGTTGAAAAAGAGACTAATGAGAAGAGACAATTTGACTACAAAATACTCAAAACTACTCAAAAAATAACTTGTAAGTAAAAAGACGTAACTTCACCTGTAAAACAATTTGAAACAAATAACCCAAAGCATCTGCTGTTTGTCGTACGTGTGGGTATACGGTCAGAATTCGATCTTTGGACAAGTCAGATGAACTTTCAGGGTTCTCCAGATCATCATTGTGATTCGCCAGATCATCATCGAGTTCATTTTGATGCTCGAGACACCCATAAATGGAGATTGAAGATCCAAGCTACACATTATTGAACTAAATATCAAATCAATTAAGACCCCTAAAGTTGGCCTTACAAAAGTTTCACATATCCCCTAAAACTTGCAAAAAGTGCACTAGTTTATCTCCTCAGTGCCATGTGTCAACTTCTGGTTGAAGAAACAAAAAACCCTGCCAGAAATTGACACGACATTCATAGGGTAAACTGTTGTGCTTTTTTCAAATTCATGGGGATAATTCAAACTTTCCTAAGTTCAGGGATAAATAGGCGCTTATAGCCAGCTATAAGGGTTCTAATGTATAAGGCCACTCTAATATTTCATTCGAGTATGTACAAAATACAAATCTGTCTGGAATCATACCGCAAAATATACGGTGACCAAAGCGAAAGTCCACCTGCACAGCACAAAGTAACTCGTTTTCCGACAAAATCATAATTTTTATGTTAATTCTTAAGTTCAGAGTTCAATGACTTACTGGGTATAGAAGTAAAATATACCGATTCCATCGACTATGGTATTTGCAGTGATCAGCGAGAGCATAATTACAAAAGAAATAATCCGAAACACGAGTAACCAGGCAGGATGAATTCCTTTGACACAAGTCTTCCAAGCTTCATCCTTATATAAATGTCCCGTGACATTTTCGTGTTGATTCTCTCTCCCGGAATTCGGTTTCCTATATCCTTCGTGCTTCCATATTAGATATGAAGCATAGACCATGGTAACTAACAGAAACCCGAAACAGAGAAAGAATCTCCAGTTTAACCAATAGCTTAAATCTGTAGTATCAGCAGCCATAACTGGCTGCAAAGTGAGTTTGTTCAAAGATCCTGTTAAGAAACTCCAACTATTTAGTTTTCTTCCAGCAAATTAACGCCATATTTTGTATCTTTTAACACAAAGGACCAAAAAGTTCCCTCATTGAGTCATTGAAAGAAACATCCAGAGGTAAAAAAGGGAAAGAGTTTTCTAATGGGTAGCAGGAAAATGTTAAGGGACGCCGGAAAATGTCAGAAACAACATGAACCAAAACAACCCGAATTGAATGTTAATGCTTAAGAGTTTCCATGCTCCCACTTTTCAAAAAAAAAAACATCACTCCAAAAATAAACAAATTATAAAGTAAAAAGCAATTTAAGAGGATTTCGAAGAAGATGATGAGTAAAAACAGAAGGTAGTTTTGAGAAACATCGAAAACTGAAATCTATGAACCAGAATAGAAATTTTTCAATGTAGGTCACGATGGCTCTGTTGTTTTGGGCTGAATGGCTATCGACAGAATTGAACTCAAACTTATTTGAAACTTGTTGATTGAAACTTATTTGATACTTATTGAAACTTATACGAAACTAATCGAAATCAAATGATGCTCAAAACTATTTCAAATTTATTGAAATTTAATGACACTTAATGGACTTCTAATGGAAGCCTAATGATGCGGAATTTAAGAAAACTGAATAAAACTGAAATGAAACTGAACTGAATGGAAAATAAGTTGAAAAGAACAGAGCCAGTACTCAAAATTCCATAATCAACATCACTCAATGAATCATACTCAGTCAAACTAATCTTTTCTGGGATTTTTCTTTTCACTTATTCGAAAAGGAAAAAATCCCAGGAGTGAAGTACAGTAGAATAACAGTTTGTATACATAAATAACACAAAGCATGGATTCTTTACTTATAACGTGATAAAATTAAGGTCATAAACATATTTAGCATCTGTAAAAGAACTTGGATAATCGAATTTTGAGTTCCATTGGTAAAAGAGGGCGTAAAAGGAAAATGAAAAGCAATACAAAGGCGTAAAACTTACAGCTTCCAAGTTCAAACACTGATCACGCAGAAGAATATGGCTTTCTTCTCCACAATCTTCAGCAAGATAACTGTTTATTGCCCTTATGAAACAGTCAAACAATGGCTGATTTTTCTTCTTTTTTGATAGTAAAAGATGGGATCTTTTTGTGATTTTGGAAAGCTTGAGAAAGTAGAGAAAGATTCAGCAGAAAAGATGATTCCTAAATTCGGAAATTTGGCTTCTGGGTGTCATCCTTTTTGGGAAAAACAAAAAGGGTAATTGGATATTCTATGGTGGAATATGCTTTGATTAAAGAGACAACCATCAATTGGGTAATAATTTATTAAAGCCATATATCTAAAGGTCTGACATGTTTGATGTTTCTCAAAAATAACTAGCGCACAATTAATTTCTTAATGTCATTCTTAGTCCGATCATTTACCATTCTCCAAACCCTATTTTAAAATTTACAGTATTTTTATTTCATTCATTTACTCTAATTTTTATTTTATATTTCAAGTTATTAATATTTTATTATTATTATTTTAATATATTTTCTTTTTATAGAAAAACTAATAATAAAATCAACAAAAGAATTCAAAACTAAAAAATAAATTGTTACTTTATGGAAATAATAAAATGGGTTACTCCATATTTGGACTACCCCATATTTTAGAGGTTATCATTTAAGAATGATTGGAATTGACATTTTCTCCAAATCATCCCCCATTTTGCCAAATTATCCATTTTGAAGAACCTTGAAATTTGATCTTATTCTACTTTATTTTGCTTAACATGTGTTATCAGTTAAGATACACTTTATTAGTGAAAATAGTACTTCATAATATAATTGTATTACATAAGCATCGATTAAAACCTCTTCAAAGATTTACTAATTATTAAAAAAAATGTGTAAGATTCAATATATGAATTAAATGGAGATATGCATCTCATTATTGTATTTGACTTATAATAATCGATATAAGGGCTGTTTTAGAGAGAAAAGGAGTCGTGTTTCACGACATGGTGATTGTCATTAGTGAAATTCGAAGTGGCGGTGACAAATGCGGTATTAACCACCGAAGACACTGGTTCTAGAGGAGAATCAAATGATAATACCAACTGAAACATGTAAGGCTTGTCCATATTGATCAAATGACGAATACCTCTTGTTATTAGACTGGTATGCCAGCTCTTCAATTTCTATTTGACCCATCATATAATGTTTGAGCTTTGTTAGTTTATATAACATAATCAATCTCATCAAACTCAATGAATATGACATTTGTATCACATTAGACTCCATATCTCATTTCAACTCAATGTGCAATGTTTCATTTTCATTACATGAGTGTATTGGCCTGTGAAATGCTCTCCACTTCCTCAACTTACTATACTTTCATCGAAACATCACGTAAATGATTTGAATTATTTAAATTAGAGTTATAAGATGATAGATAATGCAAAAAATAAATCTTAACCAGATGAAATTGACTTCAATGATTTTCAACGTTAAGTTTTAACTTTTAGAAATCCGAATTCGTATTTACATGTAGGAAAAAGAGGAATACTAGCCCATCTAAGTGGAATTGATAGACTAATAAGGCAAACGACGTGGTTGCCACACAGAAGACAAACCCTTTTCCCTATCATTTACACCACACGTGTCCCAATTACACCTTAAGGAACACGACTTCACAAAAAACCGCAAAGCACAGAATCATTACTCTGAAACCCTAGAAGAGGCTCGTATATAAACCTCTCTTCCGCCATTTCTCCTCTCTATCTCTTCCCCCGCACCCAAAATCCCCTGCAAAAATGCAGATCTTCGTGAAAACCCTAACGGGGAAAACAATCACCCTAGAGGTGGAATCCTCCGACACAATCGACAATGTGAAGGCCAAGATCCAGGACAAGGAAGGAATTCCCCCTGACCAGCAGCGTCTGATCTTCGCCGGAAAGCAGCTGGAGGACGGGCGCACTCTCGCCGACTACAACATCCAGAAGGAGTCCACCCTCCACCTCGTGCTCCGCCTCCGCGGCGGCGCCAAGAAGCGCAAGAAGAAGACCTACACCAAGCCGAAGAAGATCAAGCACAAGAAGAAGAAGGTCAAGCTCGCCGTGCTCCAGTTCTACAAGGTGGATGATTCTGGAAAGGTGCAGAGGTTGCGCAAGGAGTGCCCGAATGCCGAGTGTGGAGCTGGAACTTTCATGGCGAATCACTTTGATCGGCACTACTGCGGGAAGTGCGGATTGACCTATGTTTACAACAAGGCTGGAGGCGATTAGGTTAAGTTTTGATTCGGTTTTGTTTGTTATGTGGGATTTGGTGGTTTAATTTTGGTACTTTTGCTTGATTTCAATACCTAAGTGTTGGATTATGCTTATATTTCAATTAGTAGCTGGATTTTGATGGTTTAATTGCCTCATACAGTCTATCTGATTACTTGTTCTCATTTCTATCCTTTTTAATATTGTAACAGCTTTACTGTTTAGTTAGCCTGGTTTGATCTTTAAGGTTTATTTGATTGTATGCATATGATTTGAATTAGCTAGAATTAGTTCTTGGCCTTGTTTTGTTTGTTATCTTCTTCCTTGATTGAGGTGTCCAAATCATTTGCATTGCTTGTATGTTAGGATATGGAGTAAAGAAATGTCATGTGGTTTTGTGCACCTGAGCTGCCACTTGAAAGTTCCTTGTTTGATTTCTGCTGGTTTGATCTTCAAGCTTTATGTGTTGTTTGCATATGAATTGAATTAGCTAGAATTTGTTCCTTGGCTTTGTTTCATTTGTTGTCTTCTTCGTAGATTGAGGTCTTCAAATGTTTGGATTACTTGTATGTTAGGATATGGAGTATAGAATGACACGTGATTTTGTTCTTGTGGCTCGTATGGAAGTGTAGTTTGCAGGGTTTTTAGCATAAGGGTGTGATAGCAAGTGATTTCTCTGATTTAGGAGTTCCTGAAAGGAAGTTATGGATTCATTATGCAGTTTGCTTATAGCTCTTAACTAACACTACTGAGAAGAGTCATTGAAGTTCCATGATTTCTATTGTTTCATGTATGCTTCAATGCTCCTTGTTTTCTTGCATGCTAACAATTCCATTAAGTCTACAAATGCTATATTCATTTGTCTTGTGAACATGTATTTTTTTGTCTCATGAACGGTAGGTTGCTGACTTGCTATTTGTGTAGAAGTTCTAGTATGCTACATTGTTTTCTACTTGAAAATGCCCGTTTCTAGTTTTATCTAATTATTAACATATAGTACGATCATGTGGCTTTAGAAGAGGAAATTATATACTCTTTTTTCAATAAGTTGGATCGATTCTTGCCTTGTGTATTAGCATGGCATCATTCATGTAAATATGATTTATTTTTCATATGTTGATTGTTTTTCCAGAATTTGATAATGGATTTTATGTTCATATGATATCTTATAGCCACATTTTGGAATCTGTGAAATATCATTGAGAGTAACTGGAAGATGAAATTTTTGGTTTTTGTAAAGTGAGGATGGTCTTGTATAGTTTTGCCATTCCGTGTCTCGGTTTTTTTTTTTTTTGCCTGAGAGCTTCTCTTATCTCATTTTGTACTTGTAACTTTGTGGATGCTGAATTGAATTCAGTGGGTTTGTTCAACTGAAGTATGAATGTTGATGATCATTGATTTCTCTGTGCTTTTGTGAGTTACTACTCATTTACTTTTGATTGACTTGCTTGTTTTGTTTATTAAGTTAGATAAGCTCGAAGATTTACTAGCAACTGACTTTCTAAATGGTCCAGATTTTAAAGTGAATTTTCGTTGTGATGTTGGCAAGAAAGTATTATTTAGTTATGTTGTTTAGTCAAGCAAGTTCCATTGTGATTAGCCTTTGTGTTTTAGTATTTTGAAATGCCATTTCAAGCATTGAATTGTTTAAATTTGTCTATTATGTTTTATCCATTTTTATACCTCTTACCTTTAGTGCCTATTGTATGGTTTAACGCAGAAATTTTCAGTGTGACCTTTGGAGCTTATCATGACAATGACACAAATTAGCTTAGATTCAATATTTTTTTTTTGATACTTTGGCTTTACCATAGCGAAAAATCAAACTTGTGTTTCAAACTCGTGTTGGATGTTTCCTATAACAACTCGAAATCGATAGCTCAAGTCTGTTGAGGATATGCTTCTACTGGATTCAGGGTATGAGGTTTTTTTCAGGAATTGAGCTTCAGGATTTAAATGCTAGAATCAGAATACAGTTCATTTTCTCCCATTATTTTTCTTGTAGTCAATCAATGAAAAATTACAAGAACACTTGAACTTAGTGATATGTGGGGTCATCATAAATGGACATCTGCAATTGGATTGAAAATTTCCCCAAGTAAACTTATGAAGCTTCCTCAATTCAAGAATTGCCCAAAATTGCATTCCAATGGGGACTTACTGAAGGCAGAGGCAAGCTTGGTCTTGCCGGTGGTAGTTGACCAATATTAATAAATCTCTTTTTTATTTCACTCAAATCAAACTGGTTTATGTTTTCTCCCCGTCATACAGCCAACATAACTTCAAATTTGAGCCAACACAAACTGAAGTCAAAAGTGACTTCCAGTGAGCATCTAAATCAAGGTCGACACAGTGCGTTGTGGCTCGAACTTCTTTTTTAAGAAATAAGTCCTTGGAGGACATATGAGGTGATTTAGGTGAGATTCAATAATCGATTCACTTGTCATCTAAGGGTTACCCTAGAGTCAGCCGTCCTTTGTCCATGGGCAACTGTCTCTCGAGCACCGGCTTAGGCTTACTGGAAAACAAAATTTGACACGTAATTACAACTTATTTTCTCAAACCAAAAACTATAGCGTTATCTTTGCGATTACTAATTGGATGTAACTTAATTGATATAATTTTTAATGTGGAAATTAGAGAACCTGAATTCCGAGTCTAACATGTTCAATGATTTTTTAATTATTGAAACAAATTCTGGGATCAACACTTCTACTGCTCTCGCTTTCAATTTTTCTTCACGATAGGATTCGACACTAACAAAAAGTGCTCAACATTTTTATAGTTTTGGGTATTTGTGTCATCCTTGGACTCGATGATCATAAGTGCAATCACATGGTGAATTGAAATCAAAGCTGACAAAGTAGATGGCCTAGGCATTGAAAGATTGATAGACATGTAAAGGGTTTGGAAATAGCATGAACAAAGATTGAGGAGAAAGTGAGAGAAATGGCATCTCAAATGTCAATTAAATTTGCTTTGTTTGTCCAAAAACAAATCCAAGATGCTTCGATTTCATTGTCTTATGGGCTCTTGTTATGGTAAAATGTTTTTCCCACTTTCACTCTTTCTTTGAATGAGAGATTACTCTTTCAGAATAGGTGAGTAAATAGCTTGGATAACTACACATGATCCAATTTGGCACTAGTCGTTTTACTTCCAGCTGCCCTCGAAATTTGTACCCTATGCTTAACCTCTCATATTGTTTAGCTATGTATAGTCGCTCTATACCCTAATTTAAATATAATAAATATATAGTTGATTTCATGGTTGAAACTCATGTGCTACTTTTTGTATGAATCTGGTTTACTTGAGCTTTGTTTTGAGTACATTTAGATCCAATTTGGATCGCTAACCTGGTATGATGGTGAGTCTCACAGTAAGGATTTCTTATGTTCTCAAGGCTCGCACCTTAGAAAATTTTCATGCAAGAAAACACCTTGCAAAATCAAATTTTGAAAGCTTTGAGGTGTTATTTGTTTGTCCATTCAGTTCCTCTGATATACATTTTATCCATTTTGTCCGTGTGTTATGTAATTTATTACGTTTTAGGTCCATGTGCTATGCAATCTTTATACATTAATTCCTTGTGTTATGCACTCATTATTCATTAGACTTTTATGTTGTGCAATCTGTTACATAAACCCTTCATTTTGAAGCCTCATTACCGTTATTTTACATGATTATTAATAAATGAATAAAAATGCAACATTTTGAATGGTGTAATGTGTAAAGCACAAGGTTTAGGATAAACAAGTAATACCACAAGGTTCGAAAATTTCTTTATGCCAAAATTACTGACATATATTAAAATAAAATACCAATGGAGCTGGTTCAAGTGGTAAACAACTTGGTATCACTCAAACCATACCTCAGGTTCGAGCCTAGAAAATACAAGAAATTCTCACTGGAAATTAAAGCTTACTCAGCATGGTAAGGTGTGCGTTGAATACGAATGTAGTAGTTGGAAAAAAAAACTAAAATAAAATGATTTGAACGCAAATGAGGTGCAATAAATTCCGGCAGCAAAGAGTTATGAATGTACTTGTTGCAAACTGAAAGGCAATAATGAGACACTACCATTTTAGCATATCAAAACATCCCAAAGATATGTAATTTAAAAAACATTGCCACGTTATTAGTATCCTCTAAAAATCAACCCTTTGCAATTCCATATGACCCACTAATTCCAATATTCAAGCCATTGCCCCTAATCTTCAACAACAACAATGTCAACACCAACATTCAACACTAACAATCTCTTTGACCTTCATGACCAAATTTGCTATGTACAATGTGGCTTCTGTTGCACCATCTTGCTGGTACATTTCTAGCTATACATTTTCCTCTAAATTATACTTTATATTTAACGGTAGTATCAACATGTCGAATGGGTCGAAATACTCTTTCCTTGTGATTTTCACCGGAAAAAACAAAAAAAAACGTGAATTTTGCAATTTCTGATAATTGGAGTGGAGTAGTTTGTCCAACCCGACTCATTTTCGTGGCGCGTTTTCATAGCTAAAATATGTTGGAATATAATCTTTCTCTGGCATTAGCACATACTCTTTCCTTCTAATTTTCTTTAGAAAAAGCAAAAAAAATAGACATGAAATTTTTCAATTTTCAGCTGCTGAGATGAAACAGCTTAACCCAACCTATTGTCACGGTTCGGATGTATATTTAAAATATGTTGGAATGCAATTTTTCTCTGGCACTAACACATACTCTTTTCTTCTAACTTTCTTTGGAAAAAGCGAGAAACATCGGTGAAATTTTTCAATTTTCGACTATCGGAACCTGTTCGGGGTTATATTTAAAATGTGTTGATTCTAAAATTATGTGCAGGTGAGTGTGCCATGCAGCAGTTTGTCAATGGTGGTAACAGTGAGATGTGGGCATTGTGGCAGTCTTCTTTCTGTCAATATGATGAAAGTCACTTTTGTTCCTTTTCAACAACTTTTTTCTTCTCTTTCTCATCATGATCTTCAGGTACTTAAAAAATTTTTAGGCTTCTATTTTATTTCGATTATTTCATCGGTTAAATTTGGAGATATGTTATATAGTTGATCGTTCAAGCCGAGTCTCAAGTTTAATTCTTATGTTTGATATTGTCAATATAAGTTGTTGGACACTATATGCAATAGCTACTTTATTTATCAGTATATTATTCTCAAGTTATCTGCATTTACGTGGGTCAAACATAAACTTGTATATGCTAAATTTTTGAAACATTTCGAAAACTATAACTCATGAAAGCTTGGTGAATAACATTTTTGGACTTGTTGTTGTAAGTAATACAAATTAAGATGTTATTATTGTGATTTAGAAAACAGTTTGCCACAAGTTATTATTCTTCTAGTTTTTTTTAAAGTACAAATAACAATTTTTTTAATTCATACTATCAAATTTCTTATAAACTCAAATTAATTTTTATAATAATTATGTTGTTCTTCAATTTTTTTTCCAAAGAATGCAATTATGTGAACTGTTCTCGCATTTACAAATATGTATCTATCAATTGCATGTTTTATTACCGTTTTTTATGAAATTTTCAGTGTTCTTTGAAGCTGAATATATACTGAATCAATGTAATCTTTAGTTATTTTCTGATTAAATTTACGGTTGTTTTTCTCGTTACAGAAAGAAGAAGTGAGTCCTGAGTTAGGAGAAACTCAGAAAACTATTAACACACAAAAATCATCGACAATGGCGAGTAATTTAGACCACGAATTTGAAGAAGACGACGACAACCCAGTGAACCCTGTTATTAACAAGCGTAAATAATCTAATTAATTCGGTTTAATTCGATTAAGAGCAGTTAATCTTTATACAATCAAATTTTTTTATTAAACTGTGCATTAATGTGTAAAATCTACAGCACCAGAGAAAAGGCAAAGAGCACCATCTGCTTACAACTGCTTCATCAAGTAAGAATTAATCTTGAATTAACCATGTAATTATTAACGGTTAATCGCTAATTTAGGGCATGTTTTTTAATAGCAGAGAAGAAATCAGAAGGCTGAAATCTGAAAACCCAAATATGGCTCATAAAGAAGCATTTAGTACAGCTGCGAAAAATGTAAGATTGCATAACTCAGTTATTTCCGGTTCGAGTTTCAATTGCTAATACTTTCTTTGTATTTTTTTCCAAAAAGTATAAGAGTGTATAGTTATTGCGAAAGCAGGCGGAAAACAATTTTCTAAAAAATATTTGCTAATATTTATCATACATTTGATTTTATTCATTTTTCAGTGGGCAAATTTCCCTCCAATTCACTGTGAAGAAAATGGAGATCAAAATGAAGAGGAAGAAGGTATATTATGGAACTTTGATGATGCTGCAGAGGTAAAAATTTTTAAAAGTTTAATTAGGGTCAATTTTTTTTTAAAATTATATTTATGGAAAAAAGATATTAACCTAATTTTTTTATTTTTTAAAAGGGGATATTTTCATTTTAGAGTGAAATAAAGAGGCTATGAACAATTTAAAGTCTGCGAATCATGCTGCGTAGCTTTTAGCTAATGCAACTGATTCTTTGATATGTAGGGAAATTTAGCTTTATGTTTGTCCAACTTTGATTAGAGTTGTAATTACTTCTAATTTGATTTAATTGACTATAATTATTTTTTTTTTATGAATGTTACTAGAAAAAAAATTGAGGACATTAATTTCAAAAATATTTTAAAATTAGGCAAGACAAGTGTGTGAGAATTTTTGAGCCTATAAATTGAGAGTGAGGCATGATTAGATGATGATGAAAAAATAGGAAAATGATTGGTAAAATTGAGTTACTGATTGCTGAGTTCCAAAGCTGGTCACATGTCAACCAATTACAGTACTTTAAACAGTTCAATATTTGTGAACAAAAATGACCATTTGTAGCAATTGAACACTGACATTTTTTAAGTGATCTGCTGTTTAAATAAATGCTTTTTTTTTTTAAAATTTACAGGTGAACAATATTGAAGGAAAAAGAAAGATTCCAACAAGGCATTTCACATGGGAAAGGACAGCTTTTGAGTGAAATTTAAGTGTTGATTTAAAATAGAAAAACGTTCCAAATTTAGGGTTTTCAAATATTATGTCTTTTTATAGGTAGTGGATGCTCTAAGGAGTGAGGTAATTTCACTCTTTGACTAAGACTTTGAAGGTATAAGCACTAATATTGGGAAATTATGTTTTGTGGCAATTAATGAATAATTTAGCATGAAATATTATGGTTTTAATACATACTTTTTGTTGCCATTAAATGATAGTTAAAGTAATTTATCACTGTTTTTCTTAAAAAAATTGTCTTGTAATAGGCTTACATTAATATTCAAAGAAAACTCATATCCCCTCCCAACCCGAGTGTGGACTCGAACCTGCGACCTCTAGGATCACAGATTCAGTTGTTAACCACTAGACTATAACCTTTGCCACAAAGTAATTTATCACTGTTATTAAGCAATTGTTTTTAGTTGTTCACAATTCAAATTATGAAGTTGCAACAGTTTTCACCCATTTTAAAACAATGAAATACATTTAGGGATCCTTATATGCATTCATGATTCTAGTTCAATTATGATCTTACAATCATTTATCAAGTGAAAATTCTATAGAATCGTGATTTATTT
>CAOJBJ010742600.1:0-14114 GCA_948291685.1 Euphorbia celastroides
GCATGCTAATTGAGACCTATGACCTAATGCAATATCCAGTCTGCAATTTGGTATATACGCCAGCTAATTCCAAAAGATTTTGCAACTCCTTAATTCCTATAATTAGTATTACACGAACCATACAAACACAAAGCCAAGACATGCATTTTACCAGAAAGTAGAAAATAAACCAGGCTCGTACCGACTGAATCAAAATCACAACAAAAATACCATAATAAGAAGAGCCATCAGCCCTCAATCCCCAACAATATCCCACACCATGATAAGATATTTGTCCCATAATGTTTGTCATTCAAGTAACAAAGAAAAAAGAAAAAACACCCACAAAACCAGCAGTGTACATCTTATGCTTGCAAAAGGTTTGTTAAACTGAGGCAACGCTCAGAACATCTTATGCTTACGTGTACAGTACACAACAAAGTCCAAAGCCACTATTTCCATCGGCGTAGTTCCCCACTTTTACAGCTCCTACTAAATGTTAGCTTGCCAATATTTCGTAACAAACAATAAATTACATAGCCTAGCCAGATTTAGTGAAAAGGCTAATCAAAATACACGTGATGCTTACAAAGTCATAAATTTACTAAATGATATTTCAGGCTTCAACCTCCTTAGCAGCAGTTTGGTTTGCATCCTTTTCAGCACCATCTTCTCCATCCTCGTCATCTGCAAGCTTAGTCAGCTCTTCCTGTATCATCACTTTTATGGCTGACTTTCTTTCCGCCAGCTCAGCCTCAAATCGCCCAGCTGCAAAAGCATCCACATGTCTTTCAGCCGCCCAAAATGACAGATCAAAACAGAGGTAATTAAGGCATTTAAAGGGTTCTACTTTTGTATTCTCTATTAAATAGCATCTGAGGATCATTTTTAACTAAACAATAAAGTTGTACAAAATCATATGAAAGAACCGTTCAAGCGATTCATGCAAGAGCGAATACATACCAAGTTTCTTCAGAATGTCAGTGAAGGTAGCCTGCAAAGTGCAAATCACAAACTTCAGTTTGTCAAAATATCAATTAGTTGAGGATACTATTACAACACCAAATTCACTCTCCTTTAAAATGGGGGAAAAGTCAAACTTCGTTCAATAACCATATAGTTTTGGCCTATTGGGATAAGCAGAAAACAGCCAACAATAAGCAGTATACATGGCCTTCTATCATTGTTTTTCTGCTGTTGAATGATAGGAACAATATTTGGACGTTGTAACTTGTAACTGTTTGAAACAATTTGTGGAACAAACTAATCAGATTCATTATCTGAGCTTACCGTATTAAAATCCACCTCCTTGAGAATCTCGCAAATAGCCTCTCTAAGCTCATCATCAGATGGTATGGATTTCTCTCCCTTGGCATTATCCTTTCCCTTCCCTTTTGCAACTTTTTTCCCTGAGCAAAAGAGAAGAAATATACAGCATTAGAATATGTAACGGGGTATATTATACAAAGTAATATATTCAAACACACAAGGATTTGTTTTGACCAAACAGATATAAAAACACAGTTTCCAAATGAAATAATGAACCAATATCAAACAGAATTACCTGACTTCTCCTTTGAAGGAGATTTTGCAGGTGTTGAGGACTTCTCCTTTGCTGCTTTTTCAGTTTTCTTCTTCCTCGAGGAAACCTTTTCATCAGCATCACTGTCATCATCACCATCAGAATGTTTTGGAGACGATTTTTTTGCTACAACTTTCCGTGGAGTTCGGGATTTACTGGGAGTTGTAGTCTTCTTGGTTTTAGCTTTTCCAGCAGATTTCTTGTTTCCAGATGCTTTTTTCGAGCTTCTCTTGCGTTTGCCAACTTCTTCGTCAGATGATTCATCCTCCTCAGATTCATTCTGCACACTTTCAGAATGCTCAGCCATCTCAGTATCAGATTTCTCAGCAACACCATTTTCATTTTCATTTTCCTCTTCATCTTCTTCTTCTTCTTTTTCATCTCCTGACTCATCTTCAGAATCACTTTCCTCTCTTTCAACAGCTTTTGAAGCATCTCCAGCCTTTCTTCGGCTCTGTTAAATCTCCCGGAAATTCAAATGACATAAAAACACACACAAGAAAAATACAGCTAAAGTCGCATCAATAATCACAACTCAGATACAATGGAAGCTCGAAAGTGGAAAGCCTGAAAACGGCTAACAAAAGTGAATGAGAGTTTTCAAAATACCATCTCTCATTGTCATTACTTAAAACAAAATGACATAGTCAAGCAATTACACCAAAAGGCTGCTGACAAAGCACACTACTAATGGAAGTACCAAGACATTGATGATCTTAAATAGATAAACAGATAACCTAATACTATGACAAAGATGCATACCTTTGCTGAACGGCCTGAACCAGAGGGTGAGCTTTTTGTCGCTCTTTTGCGCTTTTTGCTCCTACTTCCCTAACAATAAATCGAACAGCAGATGTTAAAAGAGATGCCAAAACCAGAAGCGCTTAGCATCCTCAATCTGAATTTAAAAGAAAAAGAGTTCATATACATAATACCTTCTCTTTCTCTGCAAGAAGCACAGTACTTGTGGCATGAGGGGCCACCAAGAAGTCTATAAGTTTCACAACATCTTCCTGCAATCAAATTTTTCCATTTACCCATTCATTAGGAGCAAAAGCCATATCAAGTAGTAGTAAACCATTGGGGATATTAACCATTCCGCAACATCACAATAGTAAAAAAAGGTATGCAAAGTTCAATATCCCATAACTTCAAAACTAGGCCATATGGAAAGATTACAATCCTAAGTTAAGAATGCAATACAGACAAAAGATCATAAAAGTTGATTCACCTTCTTTGCAGATGTTCTTGAAACAGGTATATCAAGTACATCGCAAAATTCCAGCAATTTTTCTTTCTTTAACTTGTCAAATTTTTCTTTCACTTTAAGCCTCTGCTTTTCCTGTAATAATGATAGAAGATTATACAGAAGAAACAAATATCATGCTGAGCATATTGTAAGATTTGAACAGGTGAAGAACTATTCCCTTAAACCAATCAAATATCACATCATGTAATGATTCTGACCTCATTCTTCCGCCACACAAAACCAGAAAACCGGGATATATTACTCTTGATCTGAATAGCCTGCAAAAGCAAGGAAACAAGTTCACATACATGAATGTTGAATTGTCATACAGCATCTAAACATCGTAAAACCAATACAGATCACATTTATGGGGTCAAAGCAGCCCAACCAAGAACAAATGATAGTAGTTGAATTACCTTCCCCCTCCTCCCAAAAATAATTGTATGAAGTAACTTCAATGTATCATCAGCCTTCCTCCTAGATAGCTTGAATGCAACTGAGAAAAATAGAAGTGAAGTCGTTAGAGCAGAAAAATTTACATTAAAGAAAAACTGACATTTCAAACTAACAAAAAAATCCCCCTTTCATAAGAAATTTAATAAAAGTAGCAGTTCCTCTATTTGAACATCATTATGCTACTCACCAATACATTGTCATAGTGTACACATCAATCCAAATTTTTACATACAAAAATAGATGACAGATTTCAGGGCCGGACCGTCCCTTTGGCATAATACACGTACAATAATGATTCTAGATTGATTATTACAAGGCTTGACGCTTTTAACCAAAAAAAAGAAGGCCCAACAAAGAAAAACAAATACCTTGAATAACGATATACAATAAATTTTTTTTGCAAAAATTCAATTTCTTTCGATCCACTGGCTAGAAAAACCTGCAGATCTATAATGGGCCCAAAAAAAGAACCCAAATTTTATGACTGGCCCATAGCATACTTTGATGATTTTCAATCTTGACTATACAACAGATTGACCAAAATCCTGCAACTGACGTGAAATCTTGTTTTGTGACACAATCATATTGCATAAGATAATTAGCTGAAGATACAAAAAAATATGACTATTCCATCTGAAAACAGAGCTGCAATTAAGAAGTAAGAAATCGACCATACCATTAGGAATATCTTTCAACGGGGTACCCTGGCCCTGCAATTTCCAAAATCAAATGTAAAAAATGATTAACAAAAGTGAGCATGAAATGCCTCACAATATTCAGCCAAAGGGAATTATAAAAAATATAACCTTTTCAATCTTAAATTCTTTGTTAGCATCTTTCTCAATAGAGGCGACCAGCCTTTCAACTGTTTTTCGTTCACGCTGTGGCCTCTCAGAGGCAGGGGTCCTTACTTCTGGCTCCTTTTTCTGCTCCACTTCTCGCTTTTTAACTTTCTCCTTGCTGTGTTTCTTCTCCCCACCACTCTTCCCTTTCCCATGTTTCTCCACCACCTTTTCTTCAATCTCTTCAATCTTCTCTTCTTTCTCTTCAACCTCCTCCTCCTCCTCTGCCTCTTCAAACTTCTCTTCTTTCTCTTCAACCTCTTTCTCCTCCTCTTCCACCTTTTCGACCTTTTCTTCAGAACCACCAATTTCCTCTGTCTCTTTGGAATCCTCCTTTTCTTTGACATCCTCCTTCTCCTCAACCTCTTTGTCTACTGGCACATTCTCTTTCTGCACTGCTTCTGTGTCCTGTTTCCCCTTTTCTTTGTCATTCTCCACATTTTCTTCCTTGCCTGTGCTTTCCTTCTCCTTTTCCTTTTCTTCATTTACCTTGGGGTCTACATCCATTTTCTCAGTGCCATTTTCCTTGTTATCTTTTGTATCATCATCCATTTCTTTCACTTCATTATTTTCTTCTTTCTCCTTTGTCAAAAGTTGACCAGATATTTCTGGGGCACTTGTTTTATTTGCTTCTACCGCTGGAATTTTAGCTTCACTTTCCTCCTTGCCCATTAGCAACCCAATCTGCAACAGAATGTAATTTCAGGAGTTCTATATTGTTTACTTTCCAAAACAGAGTGAGCTGGGTCTACAAATTATAAGAGCCAAAAAGCAGAAAAAAAAGTTCATATGCACATATAACTATTGACCACAGTTCTCTTAGTCTGAAGTCGATGAAAAAATTTAGAAATACAATCACAATGCCCTCTAATAGACCTTATCCTACAACTATTACATCAAGGTGGTTCCTTTTTTTTCAAATTGTATAGCTATACATGACAAAATGCATTTTACAGCTGCTAAGTTTCCTATCCAATAATATTTCAGCATACGAAATTCATCATATGTCTATGAAGATATTCATAAGAATGAATAAAACAATTAGAAGACAGTATAGAGTTAGATCTCCAACAGAAATAAAGGCAAACCAAACATTACATTTATAATTAAGAACAAAGCACAGCACTAAAAAACCATTAGATGAAGCACAAAATTTCTGCAAAAAGCCAGTCAATATGTGCTCCAGGATTTAGAAGAAAATGAGCGCCTTATAAAACAGGGGGAAGTTAGAAACACCATTAAAATTGGACGTATAGCCTAGTCATGTGAAGCTGAATTAAACTAAACATACTTACTAACCTCAATTAGCGAAAATTAGAGTTCAATTACAGTAACTAAAAGGCGTATTGAACCCAAAAAAAAATTCCCTCATTTCAATTCTCAGCATATCCCCAGCAACCAAACAGAGGATGAGAGGACACAGAATTCAATTAGCAAAGAACATCACAACAAAAAAAACAAAATCCAGAAATTCCAACCGACTACAACAAAACAAAAACCCTAACAATTGAAACAGTAATCTGAACTCAAATGGGACAGAAGAAAAGGCAATTCAGCAAAAATTAGAAGCAAATAACACGAAATTCACAAAATAACAAAGATAGAAAAGCATAAAAAAGAATAATTGAAACTTACAGAGATCAGTGAGCCCTAATTCGATGGAAATGACAGGTCTTTTTGAGCTCCAACTCACTCTCTTTCTCTCACTTGGGGCACGTTGCTAGCTTCTGAGCTTCGATTTATCGTTAGTGATTTATTTATTACTTACTTTGTACTAGTAATTAATATAAAAGTGGTCCTTTTGATTATTTATTTATTGATTTTGCAGGACGGACTTGAAATCCGGATTTAAAATGCTGTTAAATTCCACGTAGGATGGAACTTTCTGACGTGGGGTAGGATAGACGAGCGAGATTGGAATCTGGGAGAAATGAAGGGCTGTGATTTGATATTCGAAACGAATTAGATTTTTTTTTTTGGTTAGAAAATTAACCGTAAAAGAAAAGGGAAATGTGTTATCCCACGATGTGGAATGTGCCAATTCTTTCTCTTTTTATTCATTATTAAACCCAAAAAGGACAATAATAATAATAATAATAATAGCAGTTTAAAACCAATTAATTACGTGATTATTTATCATAATTGAATAACTTTCCGAAACGATACTAGTTATACTACCTATGTGAAAGCGACTACTACTATTTGACATTTTTTAAAAATTTTACTTTGTTTTTTCAATGTAAAATACAGAATTATGATGTTGTTGTTTAGCTCATGGTTAAAAATCAGTAACACAAAATCCATTTTCAAGTTATCGAATCCATTCTTAAAGTTTCTTGCCTCCACGGACTATCAAAGATCTTTCACTTTCTCATTTATATGATCCAGTTTTCTATCTTTGTTAATTTAATTCCAAGTAATTTATGACTTGTTCTTCCAAATTCCTTCTTCAACTTAAGCTAAAATGAATTTGACTGTTGTAAGAATGACGTTTTTGAATGCTTAACAGCAAAATTGAACTGAATAAAACTAAACTGAACTGAAATTTATTGAGCAAGTTCTGAATGAAAATGAATTTTTTTCTATAAATACCGCAGTAAATTGAAATTTATTGAATAAATACTAAAATGAATTGAAATTTATTGAATAAGTATAAAACTGAACTGGATCTAAATTTATTGAATAAGTACCGGTTAGAAAGTCCAGAACCTTATCCCTTTTACCCTCTTTAGAACAACTTTCTTTTTTATAATCGATAAACTAGTTAAAAGTGCAGAATTTTGGATAAATGCATTTTACGGTTACATGCACATTTATGGAATCAATTATTCAGCGACAATATAATTCCCTAGCCACTAGCTTCGTTTGACGATCACACTTTCCCGAACTCTTTAGGGACAATTCTTGTAAAACTTTATTATCATATATCCAGTAAGTTAATCTGCACTGATGAAACTAACTGGCTTGCACTATACAATTCTTTTTTTTTTTAAATCTAACAATTAAAAAGAATCATACCATACCATACCATGTGTGGGGAATTGTAGTGTCTATTACTTCCGTCGCACTATACAATTCTTATATATCTAAAACTTGAGATATTCACTATGCCTAACAATTATTAGTGTAACATAAAACCTTAGGACGGAAGGCGGTTTAGAAGGTCTAACATTAGTGAATTAGACTCTAGGTAACCTTTGGTCCTAAATTCTATAGCTCAGAAGGTCCTATCTCTTGGTGTCTCTACCACAAAACGTACAAGTTAAAAAAAAAAAAGAAATGACATAATTAATTTTAAGGTTTGCTTGGAGCAACGTACGAGTTAATTTTTTTAAGAAAGGAAATAAAGAGAGTAGGGGGGAAGAGAACGTTCCTTTTATCTCAAATATGGTTTTGAGTTCCTTTGCTCTCCTTTCCTTCAAAAAACTTATTCTCAACCAAACCCTTGATTGTTTTTAAAACTCAAATATGCCAAATTATATCATACAATCATTTTGAACATAGACTTAATTAACACACCCAAGATGCAAAACACATTGCTAATAAACAATTAGTTAACCTTGCATCCACGTTGCAGAAAACAAATACTTTCTAAAAGAACACACATCGTAACCAAAATTCTCACCACTCTACTTTTAGCTTGAACATCATTCGATAATGACCAAATGGACTCAACCAAAAAAGAGAAAAAGTAAAAAAGAAAAGCATTTGCAAAAAGAGGGGAAAAAGCCTTAGATAACGATGACAATTGCAATGGCATAAAGAAAAAGGCAGAGAATTTTTTCACAAGATTTTGTTAAAAACATCATAATCAACATGATTACATTATGGTTTCTTTACATCGTTCAAAAGAAAAAAAAAATCATATAGAGAAAATTAAATGAGACACACACGTAAATGTCAAATATAACTAATTATGCCTTTGGTTTAGGTGCATGAGAGAAAAAGAGAACCGAAAACATTTTTGTCTAAGAGTTTTTATGCTAAAATTCGTGATGCGATTGGTTCGACGAGACTATAACCTAAATAGAAATGTTAGTGTGCAAGAAATCTCGTGCTATAATTTAAAAAATCCCTTGTTTGATTCAAATTGATGAAGTTATGAGACAACAATGAAACATAACACATTATTGTTTAAGTATTATGAGATCGTTGAAAACTCAATTGATCGTATATTGATTCGGAATTGTACACATAAATATATAGGAAAAAGTCTAAACAGGGAAACCCTTACCACACTAGGATTATTTGGTAATTAAGGAAAACCTTACCACTCTAAGATAACTTGGTAATCAAGAAGTTTAACTAACATAGAATACCTAATATAAAGATATACTTTAATACCCTCCCTCAAGTTTAGCATGACAAAGAGCAAATGATCAACTTATCTCGAAATGGAACAAAATGATCCTTGTTGAGTGGCTTCGTCAATACCTCAACAACTTGATCTTAAGTGGAAGTAAAGGAGACTCACAATTGGCCCTTAGAAACACGATCTCGAACAAAATGAACGTCAACTTCAAGATGCTTAAGATAAGTTGGCAACAAGTTATCACAAAAGAGCCGTGGGACCGAGCTAGGTGCATGCCAATTTCACAAAGTAAAATTTCAAGCCACCCAATTTCCGACGTCCCGGTGGTAAGAGCGCGATATTCAGATTTTGTCAAAGATCGGAATACGACCGCTGCTTCTTTGAACTCCAGAAAATTAAATTTCAACCAAGATAATCGCATATCCTGTAGTAGATTTTCAATCATCTAAGTTGTCAGCCCAATTAGCGTATGTATAGCCATGTAGGTGTAGCAGAGAATTTCGGTGAAAGAACAAACCATGATTCAGAGTACCACAGAGATAGCGAAGCAAACGCTTGACTCCCTGCCAATGAATAATAGTAGGAGCATGCATAAACTAAGAAAGCTTGTTCACGGCAAATGCAAAATTTGGGCGAGTAAGTGAAAAATATTGAAGACTTCCCAGGACACATCGGTAATTTGTTACGTTAGGATATGAATCGTCATGGCTGGAAAGATACTTTTCTTTTGAACACATCGGTGTGGAGATGGGCTTAGCACCCAACATATTTTGACGGCAAAGAAGATCACGAATGCACTTGGCTTGACACAAGAAGAGTCCGTCTGGGGTCCATGTTCTTTGAACTCCAAGAATAATCGAGCTTGCCTAGATTGCGAATTGTAAATTCCCGATGTAACCGGTCAATGATGTCAGAAATATGGGAAGAGTTGTTTCCCATGATAAGCATGTCATATACATAGATGAGATAAATTATGAGGACCAATTTATGAGGAAACCTGTAAAGTGAAGCATCAGACTTAGATTCGTGAAAGCCAAGAATGAGTAAAAAATTTGTAAGACGACGATGCCACATTCACGGTGCTTGTTTGAGTCTATAAAGAGATTTTTGAAGTTGACACACATAATGGGGACGATGAGGGTCAACAAACCCGGGTGGTTGTGTCATAAAGACGTTCTCATCCAAGTGTCCATGAAGGAAGGCATTTGAGACATCGAGTTGGTTGACACCGTTAGTTGAGAGACACGACCAATGAAAGGAGAAGTCGTATAGTGCCGGGTTTGACAACCAGGCTATATGTTTCAAAGAAGTCAACTCTAGAACGTTGATGAAACCCTTTTGCAACAAGGCGAGCTTTGTATTGATCAACAGAACCATCGAGTTTCTCCTTGACATGATATACCCATTTGCAGCCAATGACATTAGTAGAAGAAGGCGGTGGAACTAAAATCCATGTTCCATTTTGTAAAAGGGCATTGTATTCTTCAATCATAGCACGACGCCCGTGCTCAGATTTGGCTGCTTGGGTGTAGGAAGATAGTGTATCCACAACATGCATGAGATCAAAGGGTACACGAGGTTTTGGGTTGTGATCATCCGATGAGGGATTGATGGTTGTGGACGACACGGACCTATAATGTTCTTTCTTATAATTATCTATACTGTCATTTTGTAAACCTATAATGATCTATAATGTCATTTTGTAAACCTATAATGATCTATAATGTCATTTTGCGAACCTATAATGTTCTTTCTTATAATGATCTATACTGTTATTTTGTAAACCTATAATGACCTATAATGCCATTTTGTAAATCTATGATGATCTATAATGTCATTTTGTAAACATATTATGATCTATAATGTCATTTTGTAAACTTATATGTCACTATAGAAAAATTCTATAACATTTTAAATCATTATAGGAAATTTTTATAGCATTATAGAAAAATTCTAAAATATTATAAATCATTGTAGGATTCTATAACATTATAGTTCATTATAAGATATTATACAAAAATTTACGACAATATAGATCATTATAGAAAAATTCTATAATTCGAATTTTTTTCCGTAAAAAGTATGTCAACATGGATCTTGTTTTAAAGATAAAAAATAAAACAAACAAAATATTCTACGTAGTCGAGTCCAAAAAATCGACGGTTTGAGAGATATGACGATTTTAAGTTTCAAAAATCCGAATTAATTAAGAGCGAGAATGCTGGTAGTGACATCTATGAGGGGCGCATGGAGAAAAAGGGAGTGCAGAAAATATGACAAAAAAAAGAGAGAAAAATCATAAATAAAAATTGAATGTGAGATGAGTAAAAACAAATAAAAATTTTATATAAAAAAAATAATATTTTTAATGTGTATGGTATAATTTTCCTAATTTATATGCCACGCTACATTGCTATGCTTTGGCAAAATATACAACTTTCTTTTGACTCTCTATGTTAATGCTCTTTTGGCATTATTTACAACTTGTAGTTTTTATGCTGTTTTACTAGAACATTATTAAAATAATATTATATGCTAAATATATTCATCAATCCATTTGTCTATGATCAAAGTAATGTCACACTTTAAAAAATGTCTTACATTTAATGTCACAAGAACTAATATTTGATTTATATATATATATATATATATTAATTAAGCTGACAACTACCAAACGCAAAAAGGAAAATGAGATCTTCAAGGACATTATTGCATCAAATGCAAGACATTGAGGAGGATATATCTTAAACAATAAAACAAACCAAACCCACCCTTTGACCCGTCCAATATTGGACACCTAAGTTTGCAGTTTTACTTCCCAGCATTTTTCTTGCCATTCCCAATCCCATTTATTTTTATTTCTTTCGGGACCCCTTTGACTTGTTATACAAAAAAAACAATTGTAGTCGAACACTTATAAATGTAGTCTAATGTTGGAAAGACAAGAGAAAACAGTTGCAAGAGTTTCAAACACATACTTAGCTTTAATATTTAACATTGTAACATAGTAGAAATTCCTTTTTATCTACACTTAGATCAACAAGGGATCTAAATTTTAGATCTTATCATATGTTATATGGAACCATCAAAAGAAATCGAGGTTACGGGATTATTTTTTATTAAAAAAGAATTTATAATATTTTGGAGGTTGTAAACTAAAATTCAGCGAACACATATTAAAAAGTGCTAGCTGTTAATTCAGCAGCAGAAAGCTTCCAACACTTAGGCGGAACCTAGATGAAAATCTAAGTGGATATAATTTTTTATTTTTTTTAATCTTATTAATACATATAAAATTATAATATAATAAAATACTAAAAGGCACAATCTACTGAGTTTTACATATTTCTAAGACATTGCCTTGTCCAATTTATGAAACATTGGCCTTGCCTAGTACCGCCTAAGTGGGAAAACAATCGTAGCAATGCTTTTGAGATATTTCGCATAGAACACCACCTATGCCGTTTCTTCTCCCGTTTTCAGACTAAGTCGTTTCTTTTTCTCACCGAGGTTACAAGTTTTCTAGTCATTAGAGGTTAGCGTATTGCTCTTTCATGCAATATCTCCTAAACAGCTGCTCTCCAACTTTCGGTGTTGGAAAAACAGTATCAAATTGTTCCTTAATGTCTTTTTAACAACTGGCAAGCATTGAACTTGACCATTTTATAGCAGCACTTGTGTTTGGTTGTGTGAAACACAAGACTCATAGTCATGGGTTGTTCAAAAAACATGAGACTCCATCAAAACAAACAAGGGCGTGCCTTAGCACAAAACGGACAACTTTAATTTCCATCATTACTCTCTGATGGTCAAATTGTAGACAACACCAAATGGGTCATTATTACTCCTCCATCTCCTCTTTCTTGGGTGATTAGCTTCCTTCCAAAATCTCATAAATGCCTTCAATTTACCCTTCACCTTCACTTGCATCTCATTTTCCCTCTCTTATTTCTTCATCTTCCGCCTCACCAAAAATCTATGCAAAGCTAATTACTTTAATGGGTTATGTGTGATAGTGAGTGAAGGGCTAAGCAGATTTTGGCTTGTGAGATTTTTAGTGGGTGGGTTTGATGTTGCCATGTGGAGAGCACAAAAATGTTACACTTAGCACATGGACTCCCCAAATTCAGCTTTGAGATTGCAAAATCAATTAAAAGTTTCGTTCTTTCCAAGGGAATCAAGTAGTTTCAGATAACAAACAAACCCATTTTTTTGTTTTTCAAGAGACAGGGAAAGGAGAAAGACGAAAGCTTTCTAGTTCCAGTTCTAAGTTCTCAGGTACACATCAATGGCTTCCCCACAAGCTTTTGAGTAGCCTTTTTTTACCTCCTTCTGATCTATTTTTTTTTCTCACTGCAAAAAGCTTTTCCTAAATCCAGGAGAAATGGGGAAAAGAGCAGATAATGATAGCAATGATACCTCTTCACACTGTTTCTGCAAAGTCTCATTGCTTTCTGTTGCAGCCATTGTTGTCCCTTTTGTAAATTTTCTTCATTTTGGGTTCTCTCCTTTCCCTTTAACAGTCTCCATTTTGAGTCTCTCCACCATCTTTCTTCTCAAAGTCTCAAAAAGGAAACCTGGCTTTGTTAAAAACACACCTGAAAATCAACAAGTAGAGGAGAAAGTGAATCCAGAAACGGATGATGCTGTTACTTTGAGTAATGCTCCACAACAAAGTGAAGCCACTGACTTTCATGACTATCAAGTTGAATCAACAGATTGCCCTTCTGCTAGTGAAAGTAGCGATGATTTGTCAGCAAGCGAAGGCTTTGAGCTGAACTGGGATTGTTTTAATAATTTGGGAAAGAATGTAACTGTCTCTGAAATGTTAGCTTCTTCCTCTGATGAAGATGACGAGGATGAAGATGATAATCTAATTGAAATCAGTTTTCCAGATAACAGTTCTTCTCTTGGAGAGGCAGACATGGATTTTGGTGTCAATGAAAAAACAGGGGCAAAAATGCAGATGGAATTGCCTCAATACTTGCCTGAATCAATGTTCAGACATGAGGGTTTTATGGAGCTGCTGAAAGAAATCAATGAGGCGACTGAAGAGGAGAACTTGATAGAGATTGACCTCTCTATGGGATCCATCAAGATCCAATAGATGCTGTTTTAGGTCTTCTATGTTTTTTCAAGCCTATGTCTAATGTAGCCTTTAACTTACAGACTTTGACACTTTTTTTTGGAGCAAATGCTTTCATTTCCCAGTATGATATCAAGCTTGTAATCTTGTATGAATCAGTACCTCGTGAAATGTGGCCGGGTTTAAGTCTTCAATTGATGCCAAGAAACTCCAACCCAGTTGCAGTCGGCGTCAAACCATGGTCAGAGAGATACTGAGCACTATGAAACTTTGTCAAGTGTCTCATTCCACTATCACATAGAATGGTTACAATAGTGTGGCCCGGGCCAATTGCCTGAGCAACTCTAACAGCCCCAACACAGTTCATAGCAGAAGAACTCCCCAAAAAGAGGCCATCGTTCTTCAAATGATACCTGAGAAAAGTTTTCAATGTTATACATTGTGAAAATAAAGCCTGAGAAATGAAATAGAATGAACGGAGCAAAACAAGTGCAGACCTGGACATTTCAACGGCCTCCTTGTCTGTGCCTCTAAAAGCACCATCAAGTTTAGCCATCATAAAATTCTGTGTTATTCTGTTGATGCCAATTCCTTCTGTTATTGTATCA
>CAOJBJ010742676.1:0-16867 GCA_948291685.1 Euphorbia celastroides
TCTGAACTTGCCATCATCAATGTCAACCTCGAATTCTGCTTCGTCTTTTGGAACATTCTCGGTTGCACCGTGCTGAATTTCAGCCTCCTGAAGAAAAGAAGCAACTCTATCTGCCGACACTTTTCCCTGTGCAATCACAGAAAGCAGATCAGGCAAATTGAAAATGGGATCCTGCAGCATTCTGAAGGTTGCCAGTGCTGATAGAACTTTTCCAGCAGTGAGTGGAATTCCCATGAGCAAGCATGCCACAAATGTCACCACAGAAATGAATGCCGGTGCCCCCCAAAAGATGAAAGCCGAAATTGCTTGGAGCCTTAGTGACTTCCACAGCCAATTATACTCCCCCATCCTCAAGGTCTCTATTTTTTGGAGGAACTGACTGTCCCATGCCTGAAGCTTCAGGATTTTCATGTTTCTGAGAACTTCTGACGTCGCTTTCATTCTACTGTCCTTGGCTTCCATGATTTTAGACTGGTATCTCTTCTGAACTCTCGTGATGGGAATATTGCACATCATTACTGCCAAAGTTGCAGCCAGTGCTGCCATTGATCCCATTTGCAGGTTTGTCTTGAGAACGTATATTGCTAAAGAAATCTGTATGGGCATCATCCATATAATGTTGAGGTACCAAATGAAGTCTGTGATTCGTTGGACATCAACACTCATGTAGTTCATAATTTCGCCGCCTGTGTGGCTCTGACGAGATTGGCTCGAGAGGACGAGCCCTTTCCTGTAAATGTGGGATATCAAAGCAGCTCTGAGCCTCATGCCTAACTGCCGGGCACCAAATATCCATTGCCTCTGACATATGGTCTCAACCATCTTGGCACATAGGAAAGCCAATGCAAGAAGGTAACCGCTTTCTAGACTACGGTTTCTCTTATCATTCAAAAAACTAACCAGGTCATTGATTAAGTATGGCCCAACATAAGATGCTCCGGCATTAATAACTGCAAACAGCGCATTCATTGCTGCTTTGTTTCTGATGAAGTAAAAGATGGCCTTGTAGATAGAGGGGCTAGTGGTTCCTGTTTTCTCCCTAACCCGATTCAGGCAATCGTCAAAGACCGGTGATGTATATGCAGCAGAGTCTTTCATGTCAACATTTGGGATCTCATCCTGTTCAAGAGGGTGCTTGATCCCCACAGCAAAAAGCGGGTTCAGCCACGAGAAAGTAATCAACTGGGGAAGACTAGCTTTTCCATATGGAGATTCCTTGATCTTTGCTTCTGATATCTTGTCATTCTTCCCCTGAAGAAGCGGATCGGTGATGTCATTCTCGGATGAAGCGAAAACTACGCCTGTTTTCCCATGGATTGAAACGCCCAACAGGAAAGTGAAAGACAGTACACCGAAAAAGTCTGCATAATCTCGTACTGTAAGCTGACTGTGGTTGTTAACCCGGAAATAGTTGTGTAGAGATGTAAATATAATGGATAACAAGAAGCTAAGTCCCCACCAAGCTCTTAAAATCCACGAGAACTCGGTGTTCTTCTCCTTCATAGCTCTACATGTTGCAATCACTGCCACTGCTGCTGATACTACTTGCAGTGTCTGTGATGACAAGGCCAGAAAACTAGAGCTGCAATAGTTCATCTCACCATTTTGAAGCATCAAAACGAGCACTAAAAGCTGTACCCCCAGCACCGAAGTGCAACAAACAACGGTGGCTTTGAATTTGACTCCAACGGAGTACTTGTTCAAAGTTTGATCCGGGATTTTCGCCATCTTTTCGGACGAAGCAGCCCCACATTTTCTCACAAAATGGAGTATTACAATCAGGAGAAATCCAAGCTGCAGTACTATGGCCAAGTTCTCTGAGAAACAAGGCAACTTCATCTGTGGCCATGCTGTCATCAACTCTGCAAAAACATAGCAACCAAAGTAATGTCTATGTTGCTATCAACTATGTTTCATTACAGATGATATAAATTGGTTGAAATGATAAATACACTGTACTTGTTCTTCATAAATTGGTATAAACTAGAGAAACAATAGATTATGAAGTTGTACTAGAAGTAGTAAAAATGCTTACTTTGAGGGAAGGAATCCAACATAGTGGGAAGAAACATGAATGGTTTCTTCTGTTGTGCAGCTCAATGAAAAGGGTGCTGCATCTAAAGAGCGATGAATATGAGGAGAAAATACATAAAACAAATAATAAAAGAGTAGGTGAGGGTGAAAAATGACAAAGATTGAAAGAATAGTAACAGAGAATAAAACAATTAAATATAATATTAAGTGGCAGTGGAACAAGAACAGGAATTTGTTCGTCCACGTCTCTGAGGCCGGAGATTGGATTAATAATTTGATAGATCAGAGAGGAATCGTACATGTCACGTGATTTGTTTTACATAAGATCCAAGAGACTCTCATTTTGGCTTCATTTTGCTTGCTTCAATGTTATAGAGATATGGCCATTTGCAACACTTTTCTGCAAAAGTATATACCTTTTGCATGCTTTTTTCGAGAATATTACCACCGCTGTATGTTAAAAGGATCCTCTCTAGTAACTTCATAGTGCAGTATAATAGTTAATTATTTTATTGCATCAAATCTCAACCATAAATTCTCAAATGAATGGTTTAGATGAATTCAACTTCTCTCCACGGTATTTTTGTAAATTTAGACAATCCTTTTCCTAAGTGTTATTTAATTGTTATCATCATTTGCATTTCATTTGGTTTTGGTTCTTCTCTATTTTGTTTGAGGTCCATATATTTGATCGCATCAATCACTATTTGATGTAGACAAAAGGATTGTTTGAAAATATAAACCAATCTACTTGGATGCTTAACTGATGTGATGATGTTTATGGTTTTCTAACAGTCTTGTCTACTTTCTGTCATCTCACCCATTCATTTAGATTTCTCTGAGCTTTTTGTTGTTGATGTTATTTTTGTAATACAATTCATGTGGTAGCTAATGTGTAATTATTCCGAGTATCTTAGAGTTTCACGAGATTTATGCAAATACCATATAGGTTAAACAATGGGTATGCACATATTATTTAGTTATGTCCTTTCAATTTTAAAGCCAAATGTTTTTTCATTTTTTACAAAAAATCAAGAAAATTTTTGTGGGTAATAATGGTCCTATGATTTGCTTGTTTCTGTTTAATCATTAAAGTAAATATAGCCACAGTATATGTCTTTTTTTTAATGTGGACCGCTTTTCCACTACTTAGAAGAAGAATGTGTCCTTTTGTTTTTGTTATTTTGTTTTGTTTACCTTTTTTATGCATCAGTTCACTCAGTGAGAAAAAGAAAAGGGCAAACAGTATTCAGGAAAATTTACGAAGAATGGAGAAGTAATTACTTTTAGTAATTGAATCTTGTATCTCCAAATATATAGCGAGGAAGATTATAATTAATTTTAGAAGGATTGCAGTAATTGAGAAAATAAATGAACTTAATTCAAAGGTCACAAGTCATCATCGTTTAGAAGAAATTTATGTGAGAATGAAATCTTATCTTAATTTAAGTATCCCCCAAGTAAACCTATTTTGTCATATGCTAATACCTTTCAAATGTATTGCATTTCTAGTCAAGACCATGTTTTCTTCGAAAATGACTATAGCCAACTATATACATGTAGGTTCAAAAGTCCATTTGCTAACATGTTCAATTTTGATAACTTTTTTAACAAATTATATCCATTTGTACCAAAACAATAACATTTCTTCTGTAGAACAACACAAAATGCATAGAAAAATAAAGTGTGTATAGTACACAATAGAATCCTATAACATATGATATAAGAAGCTACGTGTTACACATGTCACGCGTAAGAAAATAAGCGAACACGCCGAACAAAATACACGATCATGACAATAAATATTCCGAAAAATAGAGGGATAAGTTTTAAATGTCAGTTGAGGTATTGCGAGGAAATAGCTAAAAGTAAGATGACGTACATGTCAATTCAACACATAGTGGGAAGCAACACAACACAACAACTAATATGCCACTTGTGGAGCTACCAAGCAAATTCCACCTCTTTTCTCATGTCAATGCATTACTATTACTGGACATAACTTTTTGTGTAAACTGAAATGAACATAAATGAAACATTTCAACCTTTTACCATGGCAGAAAGAAAATGAAAGAATCACATTTCAAGATCTAACATAGAAGCATACATTTTTTTTACAAATTGACTAACAATATCATTAAAGTTCTCAATGTGTACAATTGAGAAGTTCAACATGATAAAGGGAGCATAACGGAATCTAGGACGATCATTCTTTCCCTCAAAACAAAATTGATGGTAAATGTGAGATGCAGAAGCGGAACTACAATTATAAGCCTCAGGAAACCCACATCTACACCTCTCATACTACACCTCTATCCAATCACAATGACCAAAATTTTGCATATTAAGTAGCTATGCAAGCAATATATACAGAAGAAGAGAAAAGTCCATTTACAAAGGCAAAGACAGCTAATAATCAATTGATGGGATAGCATCTCTTTTGCTATTGTGGTTGATATCTTTGCTTGACAAATCCAAAATGCCTGACTGCTCATCTACCTTCTCAATCAGAAGCTTCAACAGTGGCACATTATTGAGGGTTTTCCTTGATCCCACCATTATCAGCTTTTTCTGTAATTAAAACATTCCATTAATCTGTGTCTTACCTCATTTATATCCAACAATTCAATATTATTACTCCTAAAGTACCTTTGCACGGGTGAGTGCCACATTAATCCTATGCCAGTCGCCGAGCAAAGAGGAATTACAGTTTCTAGGATTCTCACTTGACCTCACAAATGACACCAATATGCACTCCTTGTCCCTCCCCTACAACAGAACCAATATAATAACCTACTGTTTCACATCTATCCTATTGTAATTAGTTCATCATTACCTGGTACTTGTCAATTGTATGTATCTCCACAGACTTTATACTAACGGTGCTTTGTATGAGATTTGCCTGAGAGTTGTAAGGGGTAATAATACCGATCTCTTCACCTTCGATCCCACAGTTTACTAATTCCTTAATAACCTATAACAGTACAGACAAAAACATAGGAATAGTTGCAATTTTCAGCATCATTAATAGTACCATTTCATGTTATTTGGGTCACAGAATTGTACCTCAGCAACTATAAAAGCTTCTATCGGATTATTTACAGCCTTGGAACTTTTTGACTCATATGCAGGTATCAAATCTACATTTTACAAAGTTCACCGAGTCAAGAAATTCCCCCAAATGAAAGCAATGCATACTCAACAGGGAAATTTGTGCTCACCTGTGTTGATAAAAACAATAGATCTGATTGGATTTAACACCTGCAACCACAAAAATTACAATTGAACATGATATAAAGGTTTAGAAAAATCCCCTTCAAACTTATTCTGCTTGATAATGAAGACTAATGATGCCTCAAGTATATTATGAATACAGGGGCACAGGGGCAAGCATGACCATGCAAATGGTGAATATGAAGCGTATTCACAAACACAGAGACCAATATTTGAAGACCTTAATCATAGGGCAACCCATGAATTGGAAGCAGCCTACAGTAACAGTGGCTAATTCCACGAGACCTATTGGTCACACAAGGAGAACTCTACCATTGCTCTTAGGCTGCCCTTCTACACAAAGACCTTAATGCATACAAATACTACATAAATCATGTATTGACAAAGTTCTAGCCCTCTAACCTCCATCAGCCATGATGAAGATGATGCTGAACTCGACAAGTTAAGTTTGGCATTCGCTATTTCAGAAGAACCACAGCGCAATCTGTCACCGTATATCAAGGCATTCGATAGTTCCATGATGCCTTGGCACATACGGTACTACATAAGAAACTTTATAAGTTCAGTATCTATTGTAAAAAGAAGAGAAACGATTGATTCTGCATTTTGAAAAACCTGGCTTTGTAAAGCTGAAATTGCCTGAGGATGGGCTTCAGAGAGCCTGCGAAACAAACTTATCCCCATTCCATTCTCTCGAGCCTCCGCACTCTGGAATTAAAATGCAAATGAGCTTAAGAAAATGAAGAAATTTGAGCAATTTGAATACCATAGTTAATGCACTTCGTACCTGAACCAGTGGAGGCAATTGATAATGGTCACCAACCAGAACAAACTTTGACGCCAGCGTCAAGGGCCCCAAAGACATCTGTCAAATGCTACCAAACATAAAAGTTGTTCTATTGACTTTTCTCATGCAGAATATTACTCTCCAGGCTAACGAAAAACAATTAAGTTATATAAAAGCTAGAAGAAAATTTTTGGTCAACGGCAAGTTGTAAACCAGACGATAAAACTTACTTTTCTTTTACGTTTATAGTGCAGAAAGTAGTAACATCACATTCACCTATCAAGAAACACTCACTGGGAGGGTAATCTGTCCAGCTTCATCCACAATGCATACATCAAATCTCTTTTTGGCAAGCAAGGGACTAGTGACTCCTAGACAAGTGACTCCAACAACTTTTGCTTCGTCCAATCTTAATTTAGTTTCTTCTACACTAGCTACATCCATAGCTGCCATTGATCCTTTTGTTTAGAGTACTAAAAAACAGAAGTTCCCGTACACTAGAAGCATAACTTTTCTCTTACCTGAAAAGCAGTTAGCCTTGACCTGCTCATGAACAGCTTCCTGTCTTCCAATGCGTAAGAAATCGATACCCTGGCATGCTATAATATCAGTAATACACAAGACAGTGAAACCCAAATTATAAATGTGATTTTCACATCCCAGTGCTACAATCAATCAGTCAGACATCTGATAGCATACTCTGGCATTGGAGCACAGTAATCATGGAATTGAAACAAATCATTTCTTTTGAAAATGCTACCAAGTTATGTGCAAGTTAATGTGTCCAAAAGGGTAAAAATTTGTGCATATGGATAAAATATCTTTCCGTATCTCATAGGACAATACAAAAGATAAGATATTACCTGAGCTTTCAATTTGATTAGTATATTATCAACAGCAGAGTTTGTGAAGGATGTAAGCATTATGGATGCACCTCTCATCAGTAAGGCCCTAACAGCACAAACTATAGTTGATGTCTTGCCTGTCCCAGGCATTCCAAGTACTAAAGCATAATCTTTAGTAGTAAGTATCTGAAACAACAATAATATGATATTAGTGGATATGAAGTATGAACTTATTCCATATTTTTATTTCAGCCTTCAAATCAGAAGAAGCTTTGTAGAAATACTAATTTACGTAGGCAGAAGTGAAAGACATTGTTGCAGACCTTAAGAATAGCGCGGCGCTGATCGCTATTCAAACTTTTCACCGACCAAATATAGGAAATTGCTGGATCTTGGCTAAATATGTTCCCATTTTCGAATCTAGGAGCCTACAAATGAAGGGAAATCAGAAATTTGTACGGGAGGAGAAATTTATATTTGTGGAATAATCTCATAATTGTATCCAACAGTCACCTCTAGGTCAACAATTACTCTTCTTAGGTGAGAGCTTCGCTCACTCTGCATGAAAAGCTGAACAAGGTTGAACCTATATCAATTGCAAGAGCACATTGATCAATGTAATGACAGTGAGCTGGTAGAAACTTCAAGTTTAAGACAGCAGCAGCCATAGAAAGTACCGCATGACAGAAAATGAAGTCATAGATTCATCCTTGTCTATACGCCAAACCTGCCGAAGAAGGTCAGGTGTTTCTGATGGACAATCACTACTAGGAACTCTCAAGTGCTTCGAGAAAGAAACCTATGATTGGCAAAGAAACTGAATTAGACCACTATATCATTCAAACATAAAACACGGTAAAAAACCGCTCAAAGCCTCAAACAAACACGTATAAGATATGCAGAGAATGAAATGCAAATAGTTCGCTTACAGAAACATGGAGATGACTAATATCTGTTATTACTCCACTTGCAACAGTCAGATGCCCACATTCAATACTGAGAATCTACAGACAAGAAAAAGGAAGCATTAGCCACCTGAGAATTAAATATAAAATTGGCATGATGAATACATTAATAAATGATCATATGCATAGTGTCAAAGAAACTTTGGCTTATCTTAAGTGTAAATCTCAGAGAAAAGAAACACAAGGAAACAAAGAAACATATCCATATAAATAGTTTCAGGCCTAGCCTCAAATTCTGTGATGTATGATGTCACAGTTTCTGCATAGATAGAAACCATGTTTTCTGGGCCAAGGAATATCAAAGCCATGAAGTGGCATATATCATGTAACAAAAGTTAGGCTAACAGATTAGTACTTGACAAGAAAACTCAAAACTTAAACAATGAAAAGACTAGAGAAAGAGATAATTCAAGAACTAAAGAGAACAGAGTGAGGACATGTGATCTCAAATGTCAAGTATTACAAAGCAATGAAGCATTAAATCATGTCAAAGACATTGCTCTCTCACATAAAGCCTCAATGAACAAACATTCAACATGCATATATAAAATATATTATGCAAAACCCAATGAAGATGGCATGCCAGCAGTGATAAAAGTGCACTTATGAGCAACTGTCCCTTCAGGTTACAGTATATATTGATTGCAAGAGACGAATAACAAAAATTTCTTCATGTCAGCAACATGCACATCACATACAGAATTCCCTTTAGAACTTTGGAGTAGGCAATTCATAGGAGCCTAAATCGCCCACAAGTTGATGGCCCAATATAGTTTGGAGTCTGCATGGCTTAAAGTTCTATCTACTTCAAATCTGAGATTCTCAACATATCACATTTTAAGTAATTGTTCAATGAAAGAAAAAAGTATCGTACCACATAGTCCCCAACTTTGAACATCAAATCAAAGAATTGAGTTGAAGACAGAGCACTCAAGGAATCTCGATCAGATGGACAGTCATTCTGAGAAGGCAACATCTGAGGCACAAAACGATAGATGAATCGACCATCTTTGAGAGACTTTTGGTGTGGCAACCCATATGAAGCATCAAGAACTACGGAATACAGACAGCTAGTTGCATAATTTTTGTTCAAACTATGTGAATGCCAGACTTGATTCTTTTTAAGCTGCAAAGGTTTATTAAAGATAAGAAGTCATTGCAGAATAAATTCGGTTTTTTGTTCTAGCTGCATAGATGTGTGAACCATACTCACCTGTGCCTCTTTTGCTTCTAAATCAATCAACCGATCCCAATGTCGGAGAAAAAAACAATGTGAAGATGCTAAATGTTTAACGCATGAATCAAACACATCACCAAGTCCACTGCTTTCCGTGTTTCCACCATGCACCTGGAGCATGTAAAATGATTTTGCAACACTTAAAAATTAACCTAATCATTTCGAGCAGCAGTTCCTGGTCCTTCAAGGATAACACTTTTACCTTGTGATAGATGGTACAAACATCAAGATGGCGACAACTTCTGCACATGCTTGGACTCTGAATAGGAAAGCAAGGGGAAATGATGAATAAGTCTATGCAACTTCAAGGCCGCAAGCCCATACTTACTGTAGATGTGCAACAGTCATACCATTATCATTGGGGGGAACTTTTGCATTTTCGATGCATTGAGAATGTGGTTTGCTAGCTCATTGCGACGCATGATTAGTCCAACAACATCAGACCTTCGCACCATGATTCCCTTCACGTGAGATTGTAGTATTTATATGAACGCCTTCCACTATAGAACTTTAAGGATTAAATATAAAAAATGTGTGAATACACACACCTGGGCCTGATCTGATTGGAGATAATGCAGAATACCAAAATCAATGGGTCTCATGTACCTGAGACATGACAACTAAAGAATAATTAGTCAAATGTTCTTCAGATAGAAGAATAGATCACCTATCGCAAGAAATTATGGATAAACCACACACCTCTCAGACATAAGGATAGTATATAAGATGACTTGCGCAGAGTGTTCCATAGATGACTGTACAAAAGAAAAGTATGAGAATGGTATACTTGAATATTTCATTAAACATGTTGAGAATCCTCAATACATATGCAAAGGTCATCCTTACCTGACCATTTGGAACTTTTCCACTTTTAAACTCCAAAGGGACAATGTTCTCGACCATTTCATCATCAGTTGACTCAACTTTTACTCTGACGGAAGCATCCACTATTCCTTTCAACCCATACTTTGGGGCCCAGGCCATTTCCTCAATATCAATGACCTGCTTAAGGAAAATATCAGCTTGACGATCTTTTTTTTGTGCAAAACAATAACAAATTTTCATGGTATCAATGTTATTTAGTGTTTTCAGGAGCTATGGTCCGCGGAAGCTCATTCTGAGAGAAGAAAAGAAAATTCACGGTGTCCAAGGACGGCTATATATTGCTAATGGTTGTGTTTTGTGGCAATTATCTGTACGTCTAAAGCTAGCATTATGTTGCACTGTTGGAAAGAGAAACAGAAACAGGCACAATGAAAAGCCTAACCTCTGATATTTTTAGCTTCTTCAGTCCATGGGAGCAAAAATCAACAGTTTGCGCTTTTGAATCCTGACAAGAATCCTTGTCAAATTAGCATAAGATATGGAAAGAAAACCTTGTCCTCCATCAAAAAGATATTAATTTAACATAATTGAATCCCTAAGAAACCAAGTACTTTTTCCAGGGAAAAGATAATTTTAACACAAAACCCAAATTTCCTAGGCATAAAAATGATATTGGAAAATGAATTGATAAATAAGTAAAAAAATAGATGACAATGTCATAGACTACTTTCAAATATGACAAATCAAGGATTCAAGCAGAGAATAGTTAGGATGATGAAAATCTAGACTCAAGCAATCCATCACACTGATCTTCATTAAGAAAATTAAGAAAAAACCTAAGATCCTCGGACTCATTTGGTGAGAAGGAAGGAGCTTTGTGTCACATCTCACATACTCGGGAAGTAGTGGTTAATTAGTACATTCTTTGTTATTAGTTGTATTCCTTAGTATAGCTTTTAATTCTAGAAGGTTCAATAGCTAGCTGTTAAGAGAAGAGGCAGTTATGCAATTTTGTCCTCTTGTACAGCTGTACTATTCTGTTAGAGTTCTGTAAACAATCTACTATAGATACCTAAGGCTGTACAATTGGAGAATCAATGAATAATCAAGATATTTTCTCAATCTCTCTTCTTTCTCTTGTTCTCTTCTCCTCTCTTCTCTTCCTCTTCTCTTTTCTCTCTCAAATCCCTAATTCTTTCCTTAATCTCTACTCTGTTCAATTCTTTTTCTATTCAAGGTCTTACACTTTGCTGTTCCTTCAAACTTTATTAATAACTAGTTCATACACAACTGTCAGCAAAGCTTATAATTGCTGATAAGTGATAGCTAACACATTAAGGCAGAAGGGATTTGATTCTTTCATCCATTTAGACCTGAGTACTTAAGCCAACAACAAACAAGCCACCAAATAAATATTGCCAGTTCATGGCCACTTCCAGTGCTCATTTATGTACCATTTCTACACTTTTAGAGGCTTAGGGTGCATAACACAAACCAAATGCTGCAGTGTAACAGTGTACCTCTGATCCTTTGAATAGGAAGATCCAATTTAAAATTTTTGGAATAGCCTCAACCAAGTTCTTCAGCATATCATTCTCATTGACTGCAAGACCCACAAAGTCATTATTAGAGTTTCCACAGATTGACTAAAAGAGGCCCTATTATTATGAAAAAACATGGAATAAGACAAGTATGATAGCAGTTCCACAAAAAAGTATTATATAGGATATGTTGATGTTTACAATTAAGTGGGAGGTGACTACTAGCTACAATATAAGAATTAGGCCTCAATTAATGCTATCTCCAACCTCGTAAATGTTAACATCTCACCTAACTAATTCACTTAAATTGATCCCGTCAACTACAACTTACAAGAGTGACAAATCAATGGCCACTAATGTGTCGTGGGCCTCGTGGCAGTAAATCTGGACAATGTAACCATATGAAAGCCACAAAAAATACGAAAGTTACAGATAAAAACCTCCACATGCATACAGGCTCTCAATATTTTTTCGTATCACTGTTTTGGCATATCCTTCCAAGGAGCTTATGGTCGGATTTTCACTTGTCAGTCCAGCCTAAAGAGGGAAGGAAACATCACATGCATATAATTAGATACCTAACAGAGAAGCAAGCTCCTTGATTATTAAACTTATACGGAAAAATTCTAACAAAAGGAAAATTTCAAATCATGAAACCTGATATATTTGGTGCAACAAGGTACCAAGAAACGCTACATCTGAATGCTCATTACATTTTAATCTCTCATCCAATACAGTACGTCTGGAACAGCTAAAACTTGCAGCAACCTGGAATTGTTCTCATTATTCATGGAAGATAGATTTAAACAGAGAAAAAAAATCACATTAACATAGTGTATCAGATAAAGGGGAATGAATTACTCGGGTTCCAGAGATTAGAATGTCGGGATGAATAATTAAAAGGTTTCGATCGCGACCCACATCACATTTCCCTTGGTCGTCAAATTCACCAATAACATTTACAGTGTCTCCAGGTTCAATGACACTGTAGAACCTGGTTAACAATGGCGAGGCAGTTAGATTTCCTAAGCCATGAAAGTCAACAGACCAAACGATACAACTATAAACAATTCCAAACATTTCAAAAAAAGCAAAAGGCAGAATAATTAGCTCAGAGAATGGTTTACTAGCAAGATTTAATTATCAGAAACACATTTTAATAAATTACAGTGACAAATAATGTCACAGGAGCTCTTGTGTGCATGTGCACACTTGAGGAGGCATGCATTTAATAAAATACTTATTGCTGGATTTTTGTTGCACTAAATTTGATTAAGAACTACAGAAGAGGGGAATACGCAACGATTTTAAGATGTTAAGGGTGACGGAAACTGCCCCATGACAGAGTCGAACAGTATCCAGCGATTCTTGATCAGTAGCAACTTCCCGGAACTGACTATCATGAACATTTAACTCCATTTTTTCAGTTCAGGATCATCCATTAGCCAAAATATATGTCTGCGATTCTTAGAATGCTAAGTTGAATAACTTCTGTCTACTAAATTTGACTAATTTGAGCTTGTTTAACATAATATGCCTTTGCCAACCATCATTCTATCTTAGAAATTAAGATAATCTGTAACTATTAGAAGTGCCATTCCTATACAGGCACCGAATAAGTCAGTGGAGCAATTTAGTTTGAAAAAATTAAATCTACAAACATGCTAACACCTTCCTGTAATATTTATCTTAGTTCAAAGAGCAATCCAGGGCAATTAAGCAAAAGGTCGAATAAGATACAGCCAACAGTGTTTTCCAGGAGAAGACTAAGGCTTTTAAGATTTTCAAATACAGTCCAGGTAACGTTTTGTTTCGAATGCCTCCATTTCAACCAAACCCATTAAGAATTTAGAATAATATGGAGCTGAAAGAGCACTTACCACTCATCAAGCAAACAAACAGATCGTTCTTCTCCATTTTGCTCATTCAGCAAACGAAGAACCTGGAATTGAAGTGAATGCATTAGCATATCGCATTGTTGATTGAAACAATAAACTGAAAAAAAAGAAGGAAATAAACCACCTTTTGTGGGAATCCGCCATAAGATTCTGCAGACTTATTCTCGTATACCTAGATAATAGATGGACATAGATATAAGTAACCCCCCTATAAAATGTACAATGGGGAGATTAACATAAAGCTAGCTTAAAACAATATAAGTTAAGCAAACCTCTAGGACAAGAAAGTTAAGATTTGATGCTGACCCTTTCTTCTTTTCTGGTGCTTCTCTTTGTGCCCGCAAGCTATCGTTCAGAGAAATTTCGTCACCATCTCCATCTTTGGATTCAGATGAACAGACCAGATTGCCACTTGATACTGAATCTTCAGCAGAAATCACATCTTCAACTTGATCTAAAAGTTCAAGCAATGCCTGAGAAGATCCAGCAAGGAGCATAAGGATTGGCAAATGAACATATGAAACTGATTATCTGGTGACTTAATCATTTAAAGATACAACTCAGCAGTAGCACAACAAAGAACTAACAGATTCAGTGATGGAATCTGAAGATTACTGAGCAAAAATGATTGTTCATCAGCAGATTATAACAACAGAAGGCAAACCTTTTTGTGCACTCTCAAACTCAATTGATCAAATACTTCATTGCATTCAACGCCATTAGGAAACTGCAATCAATAGTGAATATCAGGAGACAGGATTGGGCTACAACAATAGTTGGCATGCTGGATCGTCAGGAAACCAAAGAATATGGCAAGCGCGCTTGAGCATGATGCCTAAGTACCTTTTCTTGGCAATAGGATAGAGATGGTGGAGTTCTGAAAGGACTCTGTTGTGTCTGTGAATGTTTGACATCATTTGTGCATCCATGGATGGTCCTCTCTTGGAGTGGGTTCACACTTTTCAAGCCAATTCTAGGCTTCCCAGTATCTTCTGAAGTCAGTGAAAAGTCCTGCTTGTCAGCCTTATGGGCTGTGCAAGGGGCAGTCTGCAATACCAACCATTAAATAAGCAGGAAACACCGGTCAAACAGTAATGCAAGCAAAAATAAAATGAAAACGTGCCTTATTCAGCAAGCAAGGACGCATTATTGAAGAGTTAATCTTTAAACATTCAGCAAACACTTTGCAATCTGCAGGAACATGCTTAGAGACAGCTTGTAGCCTTTCATTCACAGGAGAAATCTTCCACGTGATCTCGTCACCCCCATCATCCTGACTTTGCTTTATTAACTACAAACAAAGGCACATAAGCATTTTCAAAGGGAATATATAGGTAAAGCAATTTCGTAAAGCATAACCATGAATAAAACCCAACAAGCCACAAAGCAGGAAAGCATCCAATTGAAATGCCAAAATCGTAAAATGAAGTTACCAATCCAGGCGAGAACTTGACTCGTTTGACATAAATGGACTTGGAAGTTTCTGGTGAGACAAAAACTGGATCATCTTCAGCGGCAGTAACCGGAACAGGAATAGGATTCTGCAGAGGAGCATCATCGAATCGCGAACCCGATCCATCAGCGGAACAACTAATTGGAGCGCTAGGTTTTTCCTCGGCAGGGGGGCGAGTTATTGGAATTACAGCAACAGAAGATTCGGGGGGGCTAGGGTTTTGAGGAATGGAGGGGGGAGGAAAAGGGGGGAGCTTATTATGAGCCTGAGACTGAGAAGGCGGAGTGGAGTTCTGAGAATGGCGCTGAAAGAAATGCTGGATGCCGTACTTGGCCGGCGGTTGAATTGAGTTGGATTTGGTCTTGGCTGACGATGGAGTAGATGAGTACTTCAATTTCTTTCTCGGACCCATTTTCCCCCTCGAAGCTGTGGGAGGTGAGGGCTAGGTTTTCTTCTCTTCTCTTGCAGTCAGTCTGCAAATGATGGATTCTGATTTTCCCGCCAAAACGTCTGGGTTGGGCTCGACAAGGGGGATTAAAGGGAAATTTTGTGGTTTTTGAGGAGCCAGACCCAAAGTTTTCCGACGGGCAGATCCCGCCGATTTTGTGGCGCAGGTTATTTGGAGATTTCATGGACTGAATATTTGGTGGGCCAATTATGGGCTTATGATACATGGGCTTTCATCTGTTCCAAATTTCCAATTACTGTATTAGCATTTTACTTAGAGATCAAATACTTTCCAATTACTGTATTAGCATTTTTTGAGAAGGTAAAGATGATCGTTTGAGAGGTGTCATTTTCCTATTCATTGGCATGTGATTCTTGAAAACCTGGTCTCCTTAGATAGCCAAGTTTCAAAGATTTCATCCAGTTTTTAAAATTCGGTGATGAAGAAACCTGCCAAATAGAAGACAAGAGAGATCGAGATTACTTTTAAAGGAACTTTTTTGATGCGTTAAATGTAAATGGGTATTTTGAGAAAACTTAAAGAAGATGGTAAATACAGTTTAAAAATTTTATACTTCACATTATTTCAAATGGTGCTATATGTATGGGTTATGCCCTTTTAGGGTGATGTATAATTAGAGCCCCTTGTACATCTATAGCTATATACTACTCTTTATCATGTTGGATCCAAATCGGATGTTTTGTTTCAAGATTCGAATGGAAAAGATCAGGTCTTACTTATTAACCGGCCCAATTGAGGCAGTAATCCACCTTCTTGTTATCTCCGTGTAATATACTAGTTGAATCATTTGAGCCAGCTCTTGTTTGAATCGTTTGAACCGGCTTGATCGCTTTAATAAGAAAGTGCACGAAATAAACACAAGTGTATCAATCACGTAGGAATTCAAAGACAATGTCAAACTTCTCTGCGTGCATTCTTCCCATTCCTTATAATAAATATAGGGATAAGTTCAAAAAAACCCTCCTGATGTTTCAACTTTCAGCAAAATACCTCCTAATGTTTAAAACCAAGCAAAAGACCCCCTGATGTTTGTCTCCGTCATCAAAATAAGGATTCTCAGTTAACAGAGTTAAAAAATGCTGACATGGCAGGGGCAATTTTGTCCAATCCATATTGTTCGGACCCATTTACCCATTTCCCCAAAAAATCCATTTACCCATAAACCATTACCCAATATCCACTAAAACCCTAACCCATATCCAACCCTACCCTCACCTCATATCTGCCGGCGCCGTCGCCGGAAAATCGAGATTCCGGCGACTTGCCGGTGAATTCCTTTTCTCTCTCCTCTTTCCCCTTTCTTCCTTCCTCTCCTCCATTCACGGCCTCTTCCCTCACCACCACCACCACCTTCATCTACCCCAGCCCCTTTCTCCATCGCTGGTGCCGAAACCCTAATTTCTCCTCTCCTCTCGCTGGGAAATGCCATCCAAATCGGAGTAGATTGCGAAATCGGAGTAGATCGCGTTTCCGGCAAACCTTAAACCCAGATCTGACATTCGATCTGTTGGAGAAAAAGATTGGCGGCGAGCAGATCCAGAAACCGACGTTTTCCCGGCGTTTTGCTTTAAAGTCGACG
>CAOJBJ010743719.1:0-12005 GCA_948291685.1 Euphorbia celastroides
TTAGGATTTCTTATTCCATTTAAAAAAAAATGAGACTTGATAACAATAAGCAGAAATAAAACTCATTGAAAGGGTCCTGCGGTTACAATAGCACGAGAGAATAACGGAGTAGTAGTTATAGAGGAAACTGTGTTTCTGTTCTACAGGTTATAAAGTTTCAACTGGGCAACTTCTAACGCTATCAAGACTCAAATTTTATTATTTACTTGCATAATTAATCGTAATACTGGATTTTATCGTTTAGGTTTTGAAATCAAAGAAATGGTAAGAAAACAAGAGAAAATGAAATGGAATCTGTAAAAGCCAAAAAGAATAAAAACAATAATTAAAAAGAAAAAGACATGTGAAAACACACAGTGAACAGATTCAGATTGAATTCCCCTTTAGTTATTGGCTTTGACTGCCTTTCTGGGTTTCCTCCACGTGTCCTTTCCCCATTTGCTTTTCTTTGGTCTTACCATGTGAATGACAGCCATCTCCTTTATGTACTACTTAAAGAAAAAAAAAATAGAATATCCAAAAAAGAGAAAAATATTTTCTGATTATTTATATTAATTTAATCTCAAGTCTTCTTTTTATTCTTCTTCAAGTTTTCTTTTTAAATTGGAATCCACCTCCCTATTCCCAACACCTTTGTTACCTTATTATATATGAGAAAGGTACGGTGTAGCTTTTCTGGAAAAATGATCATACACTATTATTTTTGCTAAACAAGAATAATTGTGTACGAGAGCAATGTAATTGTAACAAGTATGGATGAACAGTTATACAATAGTTATCAAATTAATCAGACAAAATATGGTGTGACATACTTTGAACATAAGTTGGATGGATGAAATAAGGTATTATAAAAATCGATTAATTCTTTCAAAATCTCTATTGTTCGAAAAAATCAAATTAATTTTTCAATTAGAAAGCATGAAAATTTAAGAATATGAATAAAGGATGAACTGGAATTAAGATTACATGAATAAATAATAGAATTGCCTATCTGTTACCTGTTTGTCACTAGTTACTAATAGGTTGACGCCTAACTAGTATGTGTTGCAAACATTTCTAAAATTTTATCACTGAAATATGACATTCTCTAAATATCACGTGAGCACAGAATGGTTAATTTGTACGCCAAATCATGAATTTTTTTATAATTTGAATAATGTTAGTATATATGATAGTCTTGAGTGATTAGATTACTGAATTTTGTTTTTATAGTTGTCAAAAAAACATTTTGTTTTTTCTTTATTAAGTATGCACAAAGTGAAGCCATAGTGCAATGATAGAAATGTTACAATGTATATTACAAATTATGAGTTTGAATTGTAAAATCAGCCTTTGATATGTGTCTATTAAAGTATACTGTTAAAATTGGAATGCCTATATATTGTACCAAGTATTTTATGAGGTATGGTTCAAAATTGAAAAAAAGACTGAAATTCTTTAAAATTTTTCGAGGTTTGAACACTAAAATCAAAACAAGTATGCATTTTGTGCAGATCATTTAGACCTTTGCCAGATATCAATTTGTTTTTTTTTATTAGATACCCAATATCTCTGCATGCATTTACATTCATTAGTTACATTTATTACTATATCCTGCATTTACCAATTCAGAAGTTTCATAAAAAATGACAACAATGTAGAAAGAAAAGCTTAGACATGTTAACTTGATACATATTAATTAATGGTGTATGCCATTCTTACTTTGTTTCAAATAAAGTAAAAATGATTTTGTTCATCTCATCGTTAAGGTCATGTTCTTTTCAACTTATTTTTCATTCAGTTCAGTTCAGTTTAGATTCACGAAGTTTCAGTTCAGTTCATTAAGTTTCCATTAAATTTTAAATAACTTGCATTTAGTTCATTCAATTTCAATAAATTTTTAATAAGAATAAAACTGATTAAATTTCGAATCATTTGAATCTAATATTTAATATCATTAAGTTGCAATAAGTTTCATTAAGTTTACATTTAAGTTTTGGATCAATAAGTTCCAATCTGCCACCATATAAGTTTTAGTTTAGTTCAGTTTAATTCAGTTCAATTTTGTTTCGTTCAGTTCAGTTCAGTTTTGTTCAATTCAGTCCAAAAGAACATGACCTAAATAAGAAGGTGGAACTCACTCATATAAGGTGGAGTCCACTCATTCAATGGTAGAGATGGACAAAGTAAGCTTACTTTGTTTTAAACAAAAGTTACCTTAGAATTATCCTTAATTAAGTTTTATGTTTTACTAATGTTGTGATTCATAGTTTGTTTTATTAGTAAAACTCAAAAAATCTGTACTTGACTCATCTAAAACAGTCACATTTATTATTGTTCTTCCATTTTCATTAAACAACTGCGAAAATATAAAGTTTAAACATTGCTAAAAGGGCTGGCAATATAACAATGCTAAAAGCAACTTTAGTTTGTGTGCATTTTATCGTGTGTATGTCCGGTGTTTTAATTCCTATAAGTTGTTTTGAATTTTTTAGAATTGTTTATGTCAAATCTGCGAATCATGTCGCACAGCTTTTTGATAATGCAGTCGATTCTTCGATATGTAGAAAGATTTAGTTTTATGTTTGACAATCTTTAATTAGAGCTGTAATTACTTCGAAAGATCCATAAAAAACAATGCTACTTGTTTGTGATTTATGACAGCTAATTGAGATCCAAACAAATACAATCATATCCACTTTACCATGTATCAAAACTCGATCTGTAAATAAGGGTGTTAAAATTCTATTATTGAAAATGTATAACAGACATTATATTTTTTTGCCTTTTCAACACTAAAAATTTGCTCATTGTATTTTCCAATGAATATGTTTAGCAATTTCAAAAAGTTATTTAGTTATGGTCAATAACAATGAGGATTGACCATTGTCAGTCACTTCAAATTGTAAAAATTCGAATTTCAAACTAATTTACCCTTCCAACAGTAACAAAATAGATCAATACAATGAAATAGATATAGCAAAGTGTTTCTTTGCATTCGACATTTTGATACCATTATTAAATCAAAGCAATTACAAATAATACAAACTGCGACATCAATCAATAACAACTAAATCTGATGATGTTTTTCGAAAAAAACTAATCCAAACGACAAGAAAAAAATAAAAATATGAAAACATTGAAGTGGGCAGGGACATTAATATATATGATTGAGATGAGATTTGGTTACTATAATTTTGAAAAAGAGAAAAAAAAAATAATGATAGGAGTGGTTTCTACATATAGCAGAACAAGACCAACTCTAACAATGAAAGCTTGCCAAGACTCACGTGCCCACGTGATCTCCTGGTAGCTACGAGACATAAAATTGCCTCATAATTTCCTGTTTCGCTCTCCCACTCTTCACTTTTTACCTTTTGGACCACACTTCTATTGTTTTCTTTTTCCTTTTCACCTATTTTGTTGGGTTATTCATTTATTTCACACGTTTATTCATATTCGATAAAACACATTAAAGTTTTGTGACGTGTATTAGATATCATCGTTAAATATATTTATCAAGTTGGATAAAGTAAATTTTTACGAAGTATATATATAAAATGAGGTGAAGATTAGGGTGACTTCATTTTTTTTAAAACAATTATGCTTACTTTACCTTTTATCGCTATTAGATTAGTGGATTGAAAATCAATCTAATGATAATAGTGGCAAAATTAGGAAAAAATAAAATCACTATAAAATAAGATCAAATAAAAGTTATATGTAATTAAGTTTATAAACAAGTCTCTTTGTCATGGTGCCCAAGAAGAACCCCAAGTCTTTCTCGGAGTTTCGTCCTATTAGTCTCAGTACAGTGGCTTACAAGATTGTGACTAATGTGATTGCGAACCGTCTTAAGAGTTTCATGCCTCTGTTAGTTGGGGAATGTCAATCTAGCTTTGTACATGGGAGGGAGATCGCCGATAACATTATTATTGTCCAAGATGTTATGCATGCTATGTGGAGGAAGAAGGACCGTAACAGATGGATGACTTTGAAGATTGACTTTGAAAACGACTATGACAGACTTCGAGGTGAGACTTTATTGAGGACACTCTAATGAGATTAGCATCCCTACATGCATGATTGTTGTTATTATGAACTATGCAGGTGCTTTGGAATGGCGAATTTAGTGAGAAGTTCAGGTTGTCCAAGGGGTTTACGACAGGCAGACCTGATGTGTCCTTTCACCTGACATTTTGCGTAGTCAGGAGCAAGGTGCTTGGAAGCCTATCATTCTTGGTCGCGAATGTCCCCCATTGTCCCACCTTTTTTTGCGGATGACCTTCTGTGTTTTGTGAAGGCTTCTTCTCATCAGTTACTTATTATTCAAGAAGTCCTTCAGTCTTTCTGTAGTGACTCTAGAGCTAAGATCAGTGCAACAATATCTATTATTATTTTCTCTAAGTACTAGGAGTGAATTGGTTGGTCGTGTTGGTTTCTCTATATTTCTCATTCTCTTGGAAATTACTGTTGGTCCCTTGTGGGCCTGATTATTGGTCAGAAGGAGGTGAATGATCTTTTTGCAGAATTAAATATGAGTGTATCAATCTATTGGTGTAGCATGTACTGAAGTTTTGGAAATGAAAATGATTCGAAAACTCGAACTAATGAATGCTAAAGAAAATATGCAAGCAACTTCAAATTAAATAGATAAGGGTTAAAAATTGCAAACAAAAATTTATCCTGGTTCGGTCTTCCACTTACTCCAGTCCCCAAAACTCCTGCTGAGTTTTAATCCACTAAGTATTTTCTTTAAAGGCAGAAAATACGCCCTTTACTAGTTGTTTCCGGAATTCCTCTTTCTGATATAGGATATACCACTAAGATACAACACACCTATCTTAGTCCCTTGTTGTGGAAGATTCTACTCTCTCAAAATCACTCCCAATTCTAGAGTCTAAATCTCAACTCTTTAATTCTCCCAAATCAAAGAGATTTACAAGTTTTGTTTTCTCACAAAACGAATTCTAACAGATAGTTCCTAATTTGGTGTTGTTGAGTGTGTTCACTGATCTTCTTAGTGAAACTCTGTTGCTTTTGATAACTTTCGAAAATCAGCAACTTCTTTTGATCTTCATGTCTTCTATTTATAGAGTGAGCAATAAATGCGACAGTTGAGATAGGCAATCATAATCGTTGAAGAAGCTAAGTCTTGATGCAGCTGGATCGTTGATTTGGTTATTAGACAACAAATGTCCACTGCAACTTTGAGATTTTTGCACCAATGGAAAATCATAGGATTTCACTTGATTAAATAATTAAAATATTTCATCATTATGTATTAATTACTATGAATAACTATTATTAATAAATTTATTCTTAAATATAATCATAATCAATGGAAACAAAATAAAACCAATAACATTAAATTTAATTTTAAAAAATAGATTTAGAATATGATGTAAACAATTGAAAAGAGAAGATGATATGTACAATATAAAAACAAATAAAAAGGAACGGAATACAGTCTTATAGAATTGTATTATATAATTATTTTATTTCTAAAATTATATATTACTTCGCGGGTTAATTATTTTTCTCTTTTGTGTTTTGTTGATAAATAAATTTTATATATAATTATAAAATTTAAATTTATTTAATTAAAAATTAAAAATATATTTTTATTATCTATAGGTTGTTTTGAAAAAAACATAAAAAATGGTTAATATATAACTAAAATCTATTTTTTAAAAAGTTAACAATATTACAAATAACATACCATTAAGTGTGTATATATATTAACTAATATATCTTCTAGAATGATTTTTTAAATTTTGATTTGATTACAAACAATGCATCGTTCGGGGTACTATTAACAAAACACAAAAGAGAAAAATAGTTAACCCGCGAAGTAATATATAATGTTAGAAATAAAATAATCATATAATACAGTCCTATATTAGTTGCAAAATTCTAATAGCAAACACTTATTAATAATATGGACAAATTATGTACCTCAGTTACTGCATCCCTTAACTCATTTGCATTTTTTCCAATCAGTTGTTGAACTTCACGATCCCACATTAGTAAAGAAATAAATCTTGTATCATCTCATGCACGAACTTCAAGCTTATATCCACAAAACATCATTAAATATTTAATCAACGATAATTTTAATATAAAAATACCTTAACTGCATTAATATGCACCACATTTTTGCAATTATATGTGGAGTCTCCAATATCCAAGTAATCTGATTTCAAAATTATAAAATATTGAAGCAATCACTATTAACATAAGTATAAAAACAGAGATAAAATCATAGAATCAATACATGTATCACTGAACTCGGACGATATTCTTGCTCGTTTTTTACACCCAATCTCCATTTGTTCCTACATATATTAATGTAGTTAAACAAAAAAACATATACGTATATCAAAAATTATAGAATCAATAACTGAAGTGAACCCAATTATGATCTTTTAATTGTTCTTTTTTGTCGTCATAACTTTAGGTTGAGAATGAGCCCTTAAATAGGCTAAAAGCAATCCTAATTAAGTTAGAACTGATATTCCTGTTTAAGAGATAAATAGGAGATATTATGAGATACTATCAAATAAAGGTTCTACCTTGATTAGGAGACAATAATTAATGAGATATTTTTTAATTATGGGATTCCATTTTCATTTAAATATATATGATAAATTAAGTGATGAATTATTAATCCATCCATCTCTTATTACCTTTTATTTAATTATTTCCATTAAAGTTTAATTATTACTTTTTTATTTATTTAGTTTAGTTTATCAATTTGTTATCAATTTATAGTTACCAATATAGATTACGGGATTCCATTTTCAAATTGATTGTTTTGCTTCCTAATCAGATTACGAGATTATTTCATTTCCAATAAAGTTATCTTATTATTTTTTCTTTAATTATTATTTATTTAAAGAAAAGGTAATATATATAATAGTTAACCCGCAAAGTAATATATAATGTTAGAAACAAAATAATCATATAATACAATCCTATATTAGTTGCGAAATTCTAATAGCAAACACTTATTAATAATATGAACAAACTATGTACCTCAATTACTGCATCCCTTATCTCATTTGTATTTTTTCCAATCAGTTGTTGCATTTCACGATCCCACATTAGTAAAGAAATAAATCTTGTACCATCTCATGCATGAACTTGAAGCTTATATCCACAAAACATCATTAAATATTTAATTAATAACGATAATTTTAATATAAAAATACTTTAACTGCATTAATATGCACCACATTTTCGCAATTATAGTTGGGTCTCCAATATCCAAGTAATCTGATTTCAAAATTATAAAATATTGAAGCAATCACTATTAACACAAGTATAAAAACAGAGATAAAATCATAGAATCAATACATGTATCACTGAACTCCGATGATATTCTTGCTCGTTTTTTACACCGAATCTCCATTTGTTCCTACATATATTAATGTAGTTAAACAAAAAACATATACGTATATAAAAAATCATAGAATCAATAACTGAAGTGAACCCAATTATGATCTTTTAATTGTTCTTTTTTGTCGTCATAACTTTAGGTTGAGAACGAGCCCTTAAATAGGCTAAAAGCAATCCTAATCAGGTTAGAATTGATATTCTTGTTCAAGAGATAAATAGGAGATATTATGAGATACTATCAAATAAGGATTCTACCTTGATTAGGAGATAATAATTAATGAGATATTTTCTAATTACGAGATTCCATTTCTTTTAAATATATATGATAAATTAAGTGATGAATTACTAATCCATCCATCTCTTATTACCTTTTATTTAATTATTTTCATTAAAATTATATTATTATTTTTTTTACTTATTTAGTTTAGTTTATCAATTTGTTACTAATTTATAGTTAGCAATATAGATTACGGGATTCCATTTTCAAATTGATTGTTTTGCTTCCTGATCAGATTACGGGATTATTCCATTTCCAATAAAGTTATCTTATTACCTTTTATTTAATTATTATTTATTTTAGTTTATCAATTTATTGTAAAAGAAATAAGGGCGATTACTAATCCATCTCTTATTACCTTTTATTTAATTATTTTCATTAAAGTTATATTATTACCTTTTTTTACTTATTTATTTTAATTTATCAATTTGTTATTAATTTATAGTTATCAATATAGATTACGAGATTCCATTTTCAAGTTGATTTGTTTTGCTTCCTGATCAGATTACGGGATTATTCCATTTTCAATAAAGTTATCATCTTTCTTTAATTATTATTTATTTTAGTTTATCAATTTGTGTAAAAAATAAATAAAAGAAATAAGGGCAATTAAGTAATTTAAGACTTAATTGCTTTTAGTAATATATAGATTTCAAAAACATAACATGTGTTTTGACTCAATAATAAAAAGAGGTTTGTGTTATCCTTTTTCACAAAAAGGGGTTTATGTTTTTCAGAATGTAAACAAATAAAAGTTTTTCAATACTAAATTATTTCAAGAGATAGGGTAATCATGTTCATTTTACTGTGAAATTTTATAAATTAATTAATAAAAATATAATATATGCTTGAGGCAAAATTTTAAAATTTTTTAAAATTTATAGATAATTTTTATTATTCTTTTTATGTTTATTATTATCTTTTATTTAAAAAATAACTCCACTTTATAAAAATTTCTAAATTTTGCAGACGTTTGCCTGCCTAGAAGAAAAGTCTTTGCTTAGAAGTCAGAAGGTCATTTCCGTAAGTAACCCAGCGCTACATTCGATTCTATTATTATATTTTTGTAAACTAATTTGTAAAATTTAACAACAAAATTAGCATGATTACTCCATTTTGTGACGTAATTTAGGGTTTATTTGATATTGCTGTCAGAGTTGTTATCCCTAAAAGTTGGTATCACAAACTTTTCATACAATATCATTTTTTTAATTAGTGCATTTTGATTATTTATATCAAAAAGTTGAAAACTGTTAAAACAGCTTTCCTAAAACTATAATTTGCTATTTTTAGGGAAAGCAGTCCCAAACAGACCCTTAGTATTGAAAAACCTTTGTTTGTTAATTTCCGAATAACATACCTTTTTTGTGAAAAAATAACACAAACCCATTATTATTACTAATTAAAATACAAGTCATTTTTCAAATTTATCCAATATTTTATATGACTGCTGATGTTTTGGACCACAACATGACATATCATTTGCTAATTTTGGGTTTACTTTCTCATTCTTCTTGAGATGCAATTTTTTAAGTTATAAAGAAGATTGATGTTTATTTTGACTGAGTTTTAAAGTAGATTAATATGTTTTTTTAAAGAACAACTATGAAGTTACTTTTAACACTTTCTAATAAAAAAAATATCTAGTTCTTTTCACGTGCAAAAATCAAAAAGTATATGTGAGAACATGTATAAAATTTACTTTTCTTCTGTGAACTTCTCTTTATACAAATGCCATGTACTTACATGTACAACTAACATAAAGCATGCTCGTAATTACGTCAAATTTCTCATCAACAAATAGTATTTTGACAAATTACATGTTTAATATATTTTAAACTTTACTCTGACAAGCTATCTTTTACAACTTTAACTTATATTCACAAGCTCTCTCAACTCGGTAAAGTACACCTGAGAGCTGTCTCAGTTTACCACAATCATGTGTGAGTTACGTCAACTTGGAAAAAGTATATTCAGGAATAGATCATACTTATGTTAGAAAAAGTTGACTTCATTTATTAAAAAATTTGTACAAGTATGAATTTCAACATAAAACAACTGAGAAATGCAGTGTCGCCAAGTTAAGGTAACTTTAGAATGCGTTTTGTCAGGACGAGGGAGTCGTTGATTCAAGCTTAAAGAAAAGTGCAAACTACTTGTGCTTATCACGTCCGAAGCATTAGGGGCTACTCGCCCAAATTGGTTGGAACTCAAAGACAAAGTCGAACCAAAAAGATAACAAAGGTGAAAACACAAAGTAAACAAGAAAGGCCCTTTGGAGTTGTGCCGTAAATAAGGCAGCAAAAAAGGAGCACCAGCCCACCATAAAATCTCACCGTTGGTTTCTCATCGTCTTCACTCAAAACGACACACTTCACATGCCCCACCACTCCTCTGTCACTGCACTAATAATGTTACGCCATCCCAATTATTAAACCTAGAAAGAAAAATAAAAATATCTGATGATCAATTTTAACGGTGGAGAATGAGTCCCGTGGGACCCATCAACCCCATCCCCCATCCCCATGCAACTCTCCACTGCACACGTTGCATCTCCTCTCCAAATTTGCCTTCATTTCAATTCAATTCACTTCACTGGTCCATCTAGAAGCAACTCTAGATCTTTTTCGTTTTCAATCAACCACCCCGAGATCTCTCCCGTTTCCTCCGGCCTTTGATTTTCAATTCGGATGCACTTCGTTTAGCTGCTAATCTACTCGATTTCTGTATTTTTTTGGTATATTTTCGCAGCTGTCGATCAATGTTGAGCTACACCTTTTCATCCGGGATACGTTTTCTGCCTTCTCCGTCGTCTTTGCGCACATCTCGATTTCATGCTGATCGGAGTATTTCTAACGCTATTTCGTTCTCCTTGAAGAAGCCGTCGTGTTCGCGTACTATTTCTTTCGATTTTGCTTTGCTTCGTTTAATTGCTGTTTGTGTGGCATGACGTGGATATGGCTGAGCTAAATGTTTTATCTGGATTAGGTATTTGTGTGTTTGGCATTATGCGATTGTTGTAAATTGTAGGCATTTTGAGCGGTTTTGTAGTTCTGGTGTTGAGAATGTAATGCTCCGCACCGAATTTCTTTGTTTCAATTTGCCTTCGAAAATTGCAGCTGGATCGATGGTTTTTCTTTTCTTGCTTTTCCTCATTCAGAACATTCACAATATTAAGCTCTTTACTTCGAAGTGCGATGAACTTTTTACAAACTTGGATTTCCTTCTAGAATATGTTTACTGTATTCGTCTAGTTCCTGTTTTTGCTGTTTATCAGGATCGTGAATGTTCTTCCTGTAATTGCTATTGTGCAATTGCTATTAAGTACTTAAGTTGGTGGTCGGTATTCATTTTTTAATCAGCAATTCTGTCGTATCTCTAGGACTAATCTTTTGCTTATTTGTAGGGAAGATCTTTGCTAAAAAGTCCTCTTTTGATTCTGACACCTCAAAGACAACAGTAGCTGCTTCTGAGAAAACCCTAGTTCCTGGCGTCGAGGTTGATGAGTTGTCTTCCTCAACTGATCAACTAGAAGCCCCTGATAAGGTTCCCGAAGAATATGAGGTTTGTGACATACTACACTAAAGTTGATGTTGAATGTCGTTTATATTACAGCTTTAGGTGGTTGGAAAAGAAATTTAACTTTATTCTAATTGTACTTATTGGAAGACGGGGCGAACGTAATTATTTGGTTTTATAACAAGTCAGTGGCAGTCAGCTTTGTTGTAAGAAAGCAGTACATCTACGAAAATAGCTGGAACAATGAATAGTTTCATGTATTTTTTTCTCTACTATGAAAATAGAACTATTGTTTGTCATTGCCAATTGGGCCTAGGTGGAATGTCTGTTAAGAAAACAGAAAATCGTAAACTTACAGACCAGAAAACAAAGTGTATGTGATGGCCATAATGATCTGAATAGAATGACATAAATGGAAATGCTATGAACTTGTTACGTTAGACCATCAGGTAATATCTGAAAGAGAGTCTTGAACTCGAACCTACACAACATTTGATGCACCGCTTCAATATCTAAGTGTATAGGGCATGCTTCTTGTATTCTCCAGCTTCACATATATCAATTCGTAATGCCTGCCTTCTGTCTTTGCAACTCAAGGATGGAAAACTAGTAATGAAACCAATAGCATTCCTTTCTTCAAATTCATAGGAAAATGAGAGAAAGTATGAGGTGTGAATAATAAAACAACATGTGGGCTAAAGCACACACATTATTTTCCCAGGTGAGGATGTCGATATTCCGCATAGATTTTTTATGTTTGCTGTCATATGCATTTTTATCAGTAAAATCAAGGATGTGATTCATTTCCATTACTGCATGAGATTCTCTC
>CAOJBJ010743743.1:0-13537 GCA_948291685.1 Euphorbia celastroides
AGGTTCAATTGAAAGAGGTTGTGCTTGAGGAGAATGATACAGTAAAAGCACTTCTTGATTTTATAAGCAAAAACGCCATTGGAAACATTGTCATTGGTGCTTCCACAAGAAATGCTATTACCAGGTCCTTTTTCTAAAAAAATATAACAAAATAACCCCTTTTTTTCTGCAATTTCATGTGCATTCTTGTGTGGATACAGAAAATTTAAGAACCCAGATGTGCCATCAAGCTTAATAAAGTCAGCACCCGAATATTGCACGTAATTTCCAAAGGCAAAATAGTTTCTGTAAGAACAGCACAAAAGCCTGCAGCTTCCTCTTCTTCAGTTCCCCCGAAAACACCAACTCCATCAACTCCATTATCACTTCCCTCTTCATCTCAACACGATCATTATGACCACGAAGACCCGAATAAGTAAGAAACTTTGTTTAAATTTCCCAGATTAACATGTTTTTGTCATTGTTTTTATGTTTTCGGTTGAACTAGATATGGCTCAAGAGGGTACTTTAGAAGTGCAGGATCCGAGAGACTCATGTCTGAAAAGGGGAATGAATCATACAAAGGGACACTTCGAGAGAGAAGCAGAGCACCTATTAATCTTTCTATTGACAAACTTGACATTTCGTTTGTTGGGGGATCAGAACCGAGAATGTCTATTAGTAGGGACTCTTCAGTTGATGATCTTGATAGCCCAGGATATATGCTTGGATCCCTCGATGTTTCTTCCCCGAATTTGGATCTTCCTTCGGGCTCTCCCAAGGAGTTTTCTGGCACAGTTGCAGTAAGTGCAAAATGTTTGTTCGGTTTTAGTTTGGATCGTTTTTAAAGTAAAAATGTGAACTTTTTTTATTCGGTTTCAGCACGAGTTGGAGGCTGAGATGCGAAGGCTGAAGCTCGAGCTTAAGCATACAATGGACATGTACAGCACCGCTTGCCAAGAGGCTCTCACAGCCAAAAAGAAGGTACTTCTAATAGTTCTCTAATGGTTCTATAATGGAAGTTTTTTGATGAATTTTTGACTGCTTTGAGAGTGTACAATGCAGGCTAATGAGCTGAGTCAATGGAAAATGGAGGAGGCTAGAAGATTTGAGGAGGCTCGAATAGCTGAAGAGGCCGCTCTAAAAATAGCTGAAATGGAGAAGGCCAAGTGCAAAGCTGCAATGGAAGCTGCAGAGAAGTCACAGAGGCTAGCAGAGATCAAAGCCCAGAAAAGGAAATACACAGAGATGAAGGCAAAGCGAGAAGCAGAAGAGAAACACCGAGCATTGAGCGCTTTAGCCCACAACGATGTCAGATACCGAAAATACTCCATCAAAGAGATCGAAGACGCCACAGAGAAATTCACCCAATCATACAAAATAGGGGAAGGAGGATACGGTCCGGTCTACAAAGGCAAACTCGATCACACTCCAGTCGCTATCAAGGTTTTAAGACCCGATGCAGCACAAGGCAAAAAACAATTCCAACAAGAGGTAAGATAGTATGGCTTTTTACATTTAGGACCGGGTCCTGTAACATGTAAAAAATACTTTCCATGTGAAAGTATTTTTTACTCGTCATAGGATCCGTTCTCCTGTATAATTTCTCAAAATATATACCCAAGAGTTCGAAAAGATCAAAAGTCAAAATTTGACTGGTCTGCCACATGGAAATGTTATGTAGGTTGAGGTTTTGAGTTGCATTAGACACCCGCACATGGTACTCCTACTCGGGGCATGCCCTGAATACGGGTGCTTGGTCTACGAGTACATGGACAACGATAGCCTCGTAGACCGACTACTCCGAAAAGACAACACGCCGCCGATTCCTTGGCGAAAAAGATTCCAAATCTCCTGTGAAATCGCCACCGCTCTTCTATTTCTCCACCAGGCAAAACCCGAGCCCCTAGTCCACTGCGATCTCAAGCCCGCCAACATCTTGTTAGACCGAAACTACGTTAGCAAAATAAGTGATGTCGGGCTAGCCCGGTTGGTCCCACAATCGGTGGCCGACAGCGTGACGCAGTACCACATGACGTCAGCCGCCGGCACGTTTTGCTACATTGACCCGGAATACCAACAAACTGGAATGTTGACTACGCGGTCAGATATCTACTCGTTGGGGATCATGTTGCTTCAGATCATAACCGCGAGGCCCCCGATGGGCCTGGCCCACCAGGTGGGTGGTCCATCGAGAGGGGCACTTTTCGGGACATGTTGGACCCGTCGGTGCCCGATTGGCCCTTGGAGGAAACCCTAACCTACGCGAAATTGGCGTTGCAATGCGCCGAGTTAAGGAAGAAGGACCGGCCGAGTCTGGCGGCAACTATAGTGCCCGAGTTGACTCGGTTGAAAGATGTTGGGAGGAGTTATGGTAGTCCAAGGGGTGGCATGCCGGTTGACCATCAGAGTAGGAGCCGTAGCCCCGTGCCAAGGTCATCACCGAATATGTCACACCCGAGATTATCGAACCTCGCAAATCAGGTATACAAAAAAGATCGATGATTTTGTATTCTAATATCGGTTACACGTATTTTGACTACTAATTGAGTTTTTCCATTTCTTAGGACATGGTATATAGAACTGAAGCTGGAAATTTGGCGTCTCCCGGTGCTGCTGAAAGTGGAACAAGTTGACCCGAGCTTAACCGACTTACATAAATAGATTCAGAATTGTTAGTTAAAGCTGATTGACTAGCAACTAGAAGGATTTCGAGACATTATTTGCCAATAGAAAGCACAAATTGACAATTATTTTGTTGATAAACATGAACATTGTAAATCTTTGAGTTCCTAGAGACTTTCCTGTGTTCAACAAATTGATTATACATAAAAATTTTCCTTCAAAGAACAGCTCACAATGTCATTATACACATTTAACATTTATGCTTTCTGTTTTGTCCAAATCAAAAGAAATAAGAGACAGTCAACAAGTGTCAATGCTTGATTGGTCAAATTAGTAGAATTTTATGTGAACATAAAAGCTAAAGTGTGAAGATTGAGAAGGCCTCCATAGAAAGAAAAGCATAAAGGGTTTGCAGAAAAAAAGTTATAGATTGTGTTAAGAGAAAGGTATTGATTAAAAGTTAGTAATCACAATTTTCAAAACTTAAATTACCATTATCAAATTACCTTGAGATTTATTATTCAAATTTGGTTTTAAACTTAAGCTATGTCATTTTGAATCGAAATAACTAAAATAGACTTGAACTGAATTGAACTAAATGAAACTAAATTGAAGAGAATGCACCATATCGAGCTACTTAGAGCCGAATTGCATTCGAATTAAAGGCTTTACCAAGAAACTCCAAGAGGATTACTAAAAGAAGAATCTAAACTGAACTTTTTGCAAAAGACATTCCATGGGCATAAAATTAAGGGATTGCTTACTCTATAATCAAGCAAGGTTTCTTTAAAGCCTGTAAATCACAAGCCAAGTTTCCTCATATCAATTTGATGCAAAAAATTGCAGAAAAATGAAGAACGTTATAAGATATATAATTACAATAACAATTTTGATTGTTACTATAAACTCACAAGACAATGAAGCTACAGCTAATTTACTCAGCATAAGTGATTGCGCCACGTGTCCCGTTATCTGCTCTCCACCTCCGCCACCTCAGTCTTCTTCCTCTTCCTCTTCTTCTTCCCATTATTCACCTCCGCCGCCGCCACCCCGTCCTCCGCTGGAGGTGGCGGCGTCTCCACCGCCGAAATCAGGTAACACGTGGTACCCAATATGGGGTGTTCCGCCGCCGCCATCTCCACCGCCGCCTAATCAACCGCTGAAATCTCCGAGTGTTGTACACGCGCCGCCGCAAGATCAAGGACAGGGGCAGTACCGCCCTTATCCTTACTACTATTTTTATGTCTCTGAAGCTGCCCCTTCATATGTGTCTTTTGTGTTAATTTTTCTTGTTTTATCTTCTTTTGTTATGGCTTATTATTGATGCATATATATGCGAGTGACTATTTTTGGGTTGATTGATTATGATGTAATGCTCTTTATAGGTTGAGAATTTCTCAGTGTGTGAAAAATAAACATTGTTTTGATTCTTTTATATATATATGTAAATATGTGATGATATGGTACAGATTTTCTTTCCATGTACATTTGAATTGTTTAAATCGTAATTTTGTCTGCATACATCGTCTAATTGAATGAGGGGGGAAACAATCTAAAGTAGCATCTATAAATACTCCTTTCGGTATATAATAATGGACGTTTTAGAGTTTTTCATAAAGATTAAGGAGCAATTAATGATGGATACAAGATTACTAATTTGACTTTATATAATTAGAGGTAGCTGTATTGTATGTATTGGAATTGTGGTGTAATAAAGATGGACAAAATTGGAAAGATTAGAGAAATTAATTATTGGAATATGAAAACGTCCAATAAAAAGTTAATTTGGAATAGGAAGTAAAACGTCCATTATTATGCACCGGAGGGAATAATAAATAGTTCAATAGTTAAACTTTACAATTTTACCAATTGTGAACTTTAGAGAATTCAAATTTATAGGAAAAATTATCTCATTAATGTGATGGCATAAAATTTCGTATCCCCTATAGACATTATAATTAAGTAATGAATTCCTTGAAATTAATATTCATGAGTAGGTGCTAATTTATTGCAAGGCAATGGTACGCATTTCGCAATGAAGATAGCTTAGGTGAAGTCTTGGATTCCTCAATGCTTCATAATCAGTAGTATTCATAAAAATATTAGGACAATTATCAAAATTAAATCGTGTTTTCTTGAACCAAAATATAAATGCATTTATCAGCTATTATATTAGTTTCTACACGAGTTCGATTGTAATGCTATTGAAATTGCATAAACTATATAAATTTGCTAAATGCAACATCTCATTATTTTTCTGCAAAAATATATATTGAAAAAAAAAATATAGCGGCTCTACATAAGTTTTATAGAACATAGTTCTTTTAATCACTACAATAATTAATACTATAAATTAAATATATAGTCTCGGTTATTCGTATTACTGAGACAAATGTTCCGCTTTTATTTGCATTTTTCTAGCTTATGTGATAAACCGAGACAAATCCAAAAGCGAAAACCAGTGTTAGAACTCCAACAGGATAAATGCCATTTTCACTTGAATTGTGTCCGATATTTGGACTTGTGGACACTTTTTCCTTTTGTCTTCTTGCAACCCAATATGTAACCATGTTGTCTGTAAGAAGAGCGTCTTTCGCAGTTCACAAAAATACCCGACTCCCCAGCTCCTAATGTAGTGCCCAATTTAATAATTATAAAAGTATGATTTCAGTACAAAATATTTCAATTTTTAGGCGATTTCCCTTTTCTCTTCCGGCGAATTCCCGCCGCCTCGCCGTCACGCTCTCACCGTACCACCGCCTCGCAGTCCCGCGGCCTCGCCATCTCGCCGCCTCGCCGTCACCTCCGCCGCCAAAGCCAGATCTAGCTCGTATTTCACCGGCGACGAACCAGATCTCGTCGTTTTTCACAAAAAGCCGCCAGATCTCATCGTTTTCAACCAACCGTTGCCAGATCTTGTTCTCTAAACCGACCGCCGTAAAAAAGCTCGCCGTTTTCACCGACCGAAAAATCACCGTTGAAGTTCGTCGTTTCTCCCACCCCCGCCGCCCCCCGCCGCCGGAAAATCACCAGATCTGGTGATTTCTCAACCCCCGAAGCCCCCCTACCGCCGGAAACCGCCGCCATTTTCAGCCACAGTCAAAAACCCGCCGCTAGATCCGAAGCCCCGCATCCAGATCTGCTCGCCGTCATTAACGCCGCCGGAGTCACCGCTGTCCGCCGCAGGAGCCTCGTCGGAAGCTCATCTGAAAATTTAAAGAAAAGAGAGAATTTAGAGAGATAAATATTTTAGAGAGATGATATAAAAGTTGAAATGAAATAAAATGAATAGAATGATTATGGATTTTGAAATTATATCCTGGATATATCTGAATTTAATATTATATATACTAATATATCCTGTATATAACATGTTATAATATACCTTTTAAAAAACGGTACAATAATTTGAAAAACAAAGAAAAAGTTTGTCGAAAGTATATCATTATGGATCTTGTTTTAAAGATAAAAATATAACAAACAAAATATTCTAAAGAATCGTGTCAAAAAAATCAACGGTTTGAAAGATATGACCGTTTAAAAGTTGAAAATCAAAATGAACGAGGAGAGAGGTAGTGGTGACCTCTAAAAAAAAGAAAATTCAAAATCCGTTATTGTTATGAATAAAGTAGTAAAAGTATAGTAAAACTATAGATATTTTACTCCTTCCTAAAACATAACCTCTAAATCTAGTATTGGCTACAATTTCTCTAATGAAAACCGAGCAGAAATCCATCGTAAATTCAAAGCCAATAAGTTTCAAAATTTACAGCTACTGCATTTCTATGAAGGTTCCACAGACTAATATTATTTACGAAGAAAAAAGATAAAGATTTGATACAATATTCCTAAAGAAATTAGAAAGACTAAATTTCTCAACTACAACATTTCTATTTAAGATGTACTGCAATAATCACTTTGAAAAAAAAAATATAACCACGAATCCAATTTCGAAAATTAAAAAGAAACTATGAAAAAGCAAAAACAGTCAGTCCCTGAGCTTCCTTCGGCTGATGATGCTCAACTGGCACATGCCAAGTGATGAAGGTGATCAAACCAGGATCAACTCTGTTCAAAATCAATCTATGGATTTTAATTTTCACAATCAAATTCATGATACAATGGAAGAAAATATTTTCCAATGGCAACCGGTAAGGATTCGTAAGGAAAAAAAGGCACTCTCAGCGGTCACACAAGGAACCGGACATATATTATCTTTGAAATTATCTGTTTCTTATACTTCCTTGTGTTCATTTATTTTTTTTCTTTCATTTTCCTTTTCTTTTATTTCAATTTTTAATAATATTGGAGTCCGGATTACCGGTCTCAAAAAGAAAATATTTCCTCCTAAAAATAATATGAAAAAGCTTTAAAGTGGCATGACGGTTCACTATATTGAAATGCAAAACAGGAAAGAGAAACATGAGTTCACTTTATATAAAAACTTAAGTTGGTAGGTAAAGCTCAATCGTGGTAAATATATATATTTTTCTTGACACTCTCTGCACGTAAATGCCTCTTGGGCTTGATGCGGGCACAACATAGACCCATTCTACCTTGACTTGATACTCAACTCAACAAATAGGACTGTCATGATTCGATCTCTCGACCTTTAAGTCAACAAGGCTCTGATACCATATCATGAGATCATTTTAGCCAAAAGATTAAGCTAATAGATAAGGTCCAGTCTTAGTATTTATATAATTCCTGACATTCATGAGGCTTTTCTAAAGGGACAAAAAAAATCTGATAATGCATGAGAAAAAAAATATCAAGTCAATAATGTATATATTTTGAAAGCACAAGCCAAAGTTAACAATTTCTCATATTTATGTTCTACCACTTGACTTGCGCAACATGTATTTTTCAAGTTAAATGGTTAACTTTGACACGAGTTGATGTTTCGACAATGAGCTCTTCAGAAGATTGTGGATGTAGTGGAATACTATTTTCGATACCCCGAAAGTAAATTTATAGATGAGTTACATTTATCTAGATTCAACATTCACTTTTTTAGTTGAACTCACAGCGGCTGTTATTGAAAATAAAATAACTACTTTTGAAGGTTGACACCCTATTCAGTTCTAAAGTCATTTGAGTACTTATGTTGTGCAATCGCATCGCACACTTGTTCCATAAACTATTACAACTTATAAACACTATGCAAGTTATGTAATTTGCATAAATTTTTGGCAAGTTAAGTGAGTGGCAGATGCTTTCATTAATTATGATCATTCTCATAACAAGACTATTTGACGGGACGAAATCCCTAAATTTTGATTAGTTATTCGTTGACTTATTTGATTGCTTTAGGTTCTAGGAGTGTTTGCCTGATTTTGATGTCCTGTTTAAAGTGATTTCCTTCCTCAAATTCGTTGAAGAAACACATATTTTTTAAACCCAAGCAATATTTAGCCAAAGATATATACAAATTACAAATTTGAATTCGAAGAGGCCTCTCTGTTGACTAGAGAAATCTGTAACTAAACCAAAAACGACGCAATTGACGTTGAGCAAGAGAAATCAGAAATAGACAAATTTATCAATTAATTTGAGCAAAGCAGATATTGGCCATATGTTTCACCATTAAACTACACAATATACCCCTAGTAAGACTTCGATTATCAATTATTATATCATATGATCAATGAGAAAATGAGAATTTTTATATGACTGTGTACATATGTACCATGTTTAAAGTACTGTAATTAACACTGATCATGTAATTATTAATTAATGAAACATAATACAATCAGATCTGTCATTTCCCACTGAATCTCATCTTTATTTTAATTAAACAAAATAAAAACCATCCATTGGAATACAGCGTTCTGCAACAACAAATATAAAATTCATAAATATGATATCCAATTAGGGCATCATATGGTAGTGAAATGGAACAAGATGAGATGCAGTGAAAGTTTTAGCTTAGTAGTAAAAATTAATTTTTTAGCTAGGGAACATTATTGGTTAGTATTGTTGGCAAATTATTGTTTTATTTTAAAAGAATTTTTATTAGTTAGTAAACGTTGTTGGTGACGTGGTCCATCATTAGGCCATTTTAGACTTGGTCTAAATATTGGTTTACAAAATCAGATTTGGTAACTGTTAAATCAAACGGATGATAAGTGTTTTCTTTGAGATTTCAATTAATCAAAGGGCTGTGATTGTGAGTTTGATTTGGTCCAACAAGGGACACGTTCAAATCTGTTTTGTAAGCAGATTTTGCTCCTAAATGTGGCAGATTTTTAGACGTTACCAACAGCCATAATTTTGGCTGAGTTTTCCGCATTTGAGAGATAACTTTTGTTATTAAAAACTCACTGTGTCGTATACATTGCTCACATATTTCTGGATATATTAATTACGGTTCTGTTCCTGATTCGATCAATCGATCGAAGAAGCTGTTTTATCCTGGGAGGAACTACCAAGTATCCTTTAAGGATAGAACTTGCTCGACTCAACTTATCGGGTATTCAAGTTTCTTAACTTGTTTATATTGTTATATTGAGTTTATATACCATTTCTGTTGATTATATTTATTGATGTTAATTGAAGGTGTCAATGGATAACTTATTGAGGTGGACTTTCAATTGGCTTGATGAATCCACATTCGGAATGAAGATATTTTATTAATATTATTGTTATTTTGTGATTGTTACCCAACAAGTATTACAAATTGGACAATGTATGCGCAATTGTGTCGTTATCTTTAACTGAATACTCCATTTCGAAAATTAAACAGGTTCTGAAATTTGGTATTCTTGTAAATCTGAGAAATTTGAGCAATGGGTAGACTAGGGATTGAAGGATAAAACTAACAAGAAACCGAAATCAGTTTATATAGGATAGAATCTTTTTGAAATTTGTATATTTCTACACTTGTATATATCTGTTATGAATATATCTATCTTATCTGCTAACTCGAGCAAGTTCGTGGTACTACTTTTCTCGTCATATGGTATCCAGTCACGGAATTCGGATTTTTTTTTCTTTAAATTTCTTTTTTTGCCTCATATGAAGACCGGAATTCGGATTTGTTACACCAGAGAGTCAGAGGCTGATCTCAATCCAGTTTAGTTCATTCACTAAATTATCGATCGAAGACCTATCATTCCATTGGACCAACCGGTGGTCGGGGGTTCTTGGTAGTACCTTCAACTAGCGAAAAAATCCCTCTCCCACGGTCTAATCTGAAAAAAAAAAACAATCCAGAGCTCGAACTTGTATGTTCATCAGTATTAATTCGCAACAAGTTAATCATAAGATCAAATAGTTTGTCAGCAAATCAAACAGAAAATTCTAGTATGAACAGATTATCACACAAATATATATTTAGGGTTCACTAAATATGATACTCAAGAGAAATTAAGGCAGACAAAAATTAAACCAAATCGAGTTGAAAGCAAAGAGAGAGAGATTGACGGGGGTGACAGATAGAGAGTGAGCACACATAGCTTCGAGCATAAATTATGCAAGAAAACATCATTTGTGCTCACTCTCTTCTGTCACCACCCTTTTTACCCCTTTCTAGTTTACCGAAGTTTTGCCCTGATTGTAGATTTACCCGGCTTGAACCCGAGTGAGTATAGATTCACAAGGCTCAAACCTGAGTCACCAGCACCTTGTTACCTATAGGGGGATTTTTTTTTTGTTGCCTGTTTTTTTGGTTTTGTGTTGGTGAGTACAAGTGAAGGCGTGTTGGGGCTTTTTATAGATGGAAAACAGGTCGAATTCCATATAAAATATTAGGGGAAGAATTTAATTTGATTTGAATAAATTTAATAATATTGAGGAACAGACAACCCTAACCACACACATTTATTCAATTACTGTTACAGATGCTCCTTGTTGTTCTCAATCCCAATCCAATCCTACCTCTTTCTTCACTTCCACTCTTTTTCCTTATCTTTTTCCATATCTCTCCACTACCTATTAATTTAATTTAAATATAGTTTGTGTGTCGTCAAAATATAAAAGTTAAAAATTAATGGAAAAAATTGGAAATAATTATCGTTATAAAGATAGAAGAGTTAATATTTATCTCATAGAATACATATGTTTAGGTGGATGAAATGAATTCCTGTTTACAACTCATGGAATAGTAATTCTATGAGTGATTGATTTGGTCTCTAAAATCAACCAGACTTTAGAATGCAAATAAGAAAATGGGAGCCATTTTTTTTTTTTGAAGTGCCTTGAACTAAAGATGTTATAAAGGCTACAGTGTGAGCAGTGTTAAAAAAAAGTGTGTAAACATGAAATTTAGTAATTCTGAGTTTATATTGTGTTTATGTATATGCCTTGTCAAATTGTGAAAAAGATTATGTGGGCTCTCTGCACATGTAAAAAACAACTCAAAGAATATTTCTAGTGCAAAACAGTGGATTCTCATGTACATGAAAGCATCGATTTATAGGGGCTCATACACTAGCTCACATAAGATGATTAAATGTTTCTCATGCTATATCTTTGCACAAAAACTCTTAGAAAGCCATGGTTTTGAAACTTGTATAAATCTTGTATAAAAGGAAGAGTGAAAAATCCACTTTCAAACAAAGAGATCCTACTCTAGTGGGAAAATAAACTACTATATTTTAGGAGATTGCCTCGTAATAGGAAAGAAATTTTAAATGTGACTCAAACTCAAGATTTCTATAACATTAATTAGTCACCTCCTATATACAAGTATGGATTTGCTTTTTGAACTTAAAATGTAATCTTGTAGATTTTATCAAATAATTTTAATTTATTGTGTATTTCGTAGTGATGTCTAAGACCAAATCCACCGTACATTTTATCTTATCATAGAGATTTTAAAAATTTGGTATATACAATTAGCTGTTTAGCCTGTTTTTATTCTTTATATACCTTATATTTGTTATTAATGAGACCTTAATTTCAAAGCCCGCTAATGAATTTAAAATGGCGTTACCATCAAAATGTTGGATAGCTCATTGACATTTAACTTGATATCTTTGTTGATGAAAATCGATCCAAATAATATAAATTAATTGATAAGTTAGTTTAAATTTTACAATTATTTCAATAAAGTTTTACTTTTTCTCTATATATTTGATTATGTTAATCATATTCTAAATTCTGAAAGTTATCTCAGCAGCAACTAAGTTCTATATGTCACATTTAGTTGATGGGTTCCTTTGACACTTTGTTGGTAATAGGAAAAGGCAACGGATTCTGTAATTAAAATAATAAACTAATAATTATTAAATCAACTAATCTCATGTATGTTTCCTATTATGCTCACCATATATTATTGTAATCTAAATATCTAATTAGTGTAGGATTAATAGGCTAATGGAGTTATAAGAAATTGACAAGTGTCCATCGAAGAAAGATGCGATTTGAAAATTTATTACTCTTCCGATGTATAATAATGGATGTTTTAGAGTTTTTCACAAAGATCAAGGAGCAATTAATGATGGATATAAGATTATTAAATTGACCTTATATAATTAGAGGTAGTTGTATTATATGTATTGGAATTGTGGTGTAATAAAGATGGATAAAATTGAAAAGATTAGAAAAATTAATTATTGGAATATAAAAATGTCTAATAAAAAGGTAATTTGAAATAAAAAGTAAAACGTTCATTATTATGTACCGAAGGGAATAATAAATTAATGAAACAAAAATGCATGTTTAACATTAATCAATGCATGCTGAGGTGTTGTTGGTCCCTTACTTTTGGAAAAGGTAAAGTTAGGATTAATTAATAAATGAATTACTAAAAGGAATCAAAGTAATTAAAATTGGATGATCCAATCCAATAGCAGATCCACAGCTAGAAGATAACATATAAAAAAAAAAAGAAAAGAAAAGAAAAACACAACCTACTTTGGGAAAAAATAAAAGGATTTAATAAGGGGCGAAAGCAACTTAAAGTATACATACTTTTTAATATCAAATTAAAATATTTAAGAATAATTGAGGAATTTATACAAAAAATCGGGTATTTAATATCTTTTTCAATCCAACGGTTGAACATTTATTAACATGTAATTAAATATTCTTTCATTCTAATTATATAATCTTTTATAAATGTTCAACCGTTGGATTGAAAAAGGATATTAAATACCCGGTGTTTTATATAAAATCCCGAATAATTGACAATTGTAGTGTGGTTTGCGGGGCTGTTATGCAGCTTTAATTTCCTTCTTACATTCCCCATTCACTCACTTATCATCTAATTTGATTCTCGAGTAAAGTAAATACATTAACCACATACACGTTTTATGTCAGGGAAAAAACTTATTATTGATGGGTTTTGTCACTATCAAATGTTGTTGCGTGAATATAGTATCAGATTTATTTTGGAAGTTCGAAAGACTCGGACACAAATCCGGATGTTAATGGAATATCGAGTGTTATAGGTGTTGATTTATTTTGTTTAGGCGGTGGTGATAGAGGGGGAATGGACCAGCTTTTGGCAGGGAGAAAGAAAAAAATTAGGGTTGAATATTTGAGTATTAGGGCTTTGGGTTATAGGAAAACAGATTATTTGGTCAAATTAGGGTGTTTCTAATAGTGCCCCCTGCCATGTTAGTTTCTTTGAAGGTGATAACAACCTCTGCTTTTGGTTAACATTTGTTAACCACAAACATTAAAAAAAAGAGGGAATTCTTATTGTCATCATGGTTCATATTTCATGGTTGATTTAGAAACGAAGAAACCTATTTGTTTTGTAAGGTAAAGTGTCTTTGGAAGACGTTCTAGTCCAAGCGCTGCACCAAACTTGGTTTTAATTCAAAGTTACTAAGCAATGTATTTCTTTTTCGGTTGATGATTTATTATGTAGTGATTTTTTTATTAAGTGTGAGCAAATACTTTGATCGGTCTGCTACTGTCTATTGATTCCTTTGTGGTCAAATAAACGAATCGAAAACCAATGAGCATTTGGTCAAGTGATATA
>CAOJBJ010744362.1:0-13645 GCA_948291685.1 Euphorbia celastroides
TTGCCTTTATGCTAATGGGACTGTACTGGCGGTGTTGTTAATTAGGAATTTGTAGGGGCTGAAACGGAAGCTTTGTAGGGGCTGAAACGGAAGTTTGGATGGGAACATTGACCGAATTGCCAAATTACGTTTCTTTTGACCCAACTCCATGAAATTCCCGATGATGTAACTTGTAAATTCAACATAATTTTATACTCATTCTCTTATCATAATTTTTTTGAAGAATATTCTCTTATCATTATATGTAGTTAGTTTTAGGGCAAAAATACTACATTTCGATCCCAATCTAAGATACATGGTTAATTAATTCTAAAAATATTACAGTATAACAAAAATTGTAAAATACAAGATTCCCGTTTCTTCTTCAAAATCAACTACGGCGAAATTCCCGGCGACCTCCCATCTGCCGGCAAAGCGCCGCCGCCACCGAAAACCTCCGTTTCATCGGCCGCCATCGCCCCGACGCTCAGCCGCCCAGATCTCGCTGTTTTCCCGCCGACGAAGCCACCGCCGCCCAGATTTCGGCGTTTTCCCCGCCGACAAAGCCGCGCCGCCCCAGATCCAGCCGTTTTTCCCGCCGACAAAGCCCCGCCGCCTAGATCTCGGCGTTTTCCTCACCGACGAAGCCCTGCTGCCCCAGATCCGGTCGTTTCCCCCGCCGACGAAGCCCCTCCGCCCAGATCCAGCACCACCGCTATTCACTGTTCAAATCCCAGATCTTGTAACAAATGCCTGGTGCCGCTAGATCCGAAGCCCCACCGTCGTTCGAAGCCCACCTCGCCTTCAGCTCGCCGTCTCGCCTCCCGTCACCGTTTGCTCATCGTCGAATCTCGGTGTTGTTCGGGGTGGACGGCGTCGGCGTCGGCCAGCCAAAAGACAAAGAAAGAGATAGGGGAGGAGAGAGAAAGAGAAGGGGAGGAGAGAGAAAGATCGGGGGAGGAGAGTGTTCAGTTATTTATTTATTTATTTGATAAAAATTTTAATTTATTTAATAATTTTTTAATTTAAGTATTATACCTTTTTTCAAAATCGGTATAAGATTTTTAGAATGATAGTATAAAAGTCTTATACAATTTTTGAAATCGGTATAATTTTTTTTGAAATCGGTATAAAACTTATACCTTTTTTTAAATCGGTATAATACTCTTACAACGATAGTATAAAAAGTGTTATACTGTTTTTGAAATCAGTAAACTACTTTTAGAATGATAATGTAAAAGTGTTATACCTTTTTCGAAATCAGTATAATACTTTTACAATGACAGTGTAAAACTGATATACTTTTTTGAAAACGCTATAACAATTTGAAATGAAAAAACAAGTTCGTCGAAAGTATATCATCATGGATCTTGTTTTAAATATAAAAATATAACAAACAAAATATTCTAAAGAATCGTGTCAAAAAATCAACGGTTGGAGATATATGGCCGTTTAAAATTTGAAAATCAAAATGAATTAAGAGAGGGGTAGTGGGGACCACTCAAAAACAAGGAAACCTCAAGATCCAGTATTTTTGTGAAAAATGTAGTATTTCTATAAATATTTTACTCCTTCATTGTAAAAGTACAAACACACTCTCTAGACATAGTATTGGCTATAATTATCCTAGTTTTATTTTTCTTTTACAACTTCAACATTACTTCAGACTCCGGCCAAACTTAAGTCATTAACTTTTAGATGAGAAAATAATATACTTAATTTTCTGATTGCTATAAGAAAAGTCACAAGAAATCTACACGTGCTCAAATATATTTCTATTCACTATGCAAAAATATTAAGTGAATTAAAGTCGAATTAGTTGTGGAAATTATGTTATTTATTATATTACTTTTTAAAAATATTGCCTCATTATGACTTAAATTAAATGGAAATAAAATTTTCAATCCATTCTGAATGTGATTTGAACATAGGACCTTTAAAATCTCCACCTTTCGAGATGGACTAAAAGGGTTCTCTACCCGATCTTTAACTTTAGCAGAGAGGCTGACTCTAATCAAGTGGATTCTTTGCCCTATCTTGTATTTTTCTATGCAGAAAACTAGATTGCCAAATTTGGCTTGTGGAGATTCTTTTTAGGGGTGGTAACGATGCTAATAAGGGTCGAGATCCACCTTGAGTATTGGAACAAGATTTTTTGTCCGCTCTACGATGGAGGTCTAGGGATTCGTAAGTGATTACACCTTTCCTCATAAAGCTCAGCTTTTTTATTCATTCTAAACCCTATGCTTTTTTAGCTAAGTTCTTACTTAGTAAGTATACTTTTCGGCACAATTTTGCAGTCGATATTACTCGGAAACAACCTGTTTCAAAGTTATGGAGAGCGTTATTGAATGTGAAGGAAGATGATTTAATTAGTTTCAAGTGGAGTGTGATGGATGGTTATATCGTTCGTTTTTATCGGATTTGTGGGTGGGTTATTAAGGACCTGTACGACTTCTCTCTATTACACTGATCCGGAAAGAGAATTTAAACAAAAAGGTAGATGAATTTGTGGTAGACGATGGCACCTGGCGTTGGTCCTTGATTTCAAAGAAAATTCCATCTTTGGCTCCTTCTTACCGCTACTTGTCACATGCCTCGGAATAGTGTTAATAAGGATGGTTGTTATTGGGTGAGTTCTTCTTCATGTCTATTCTTGGTTAACTCGGCTTATATTCAGTGTTGCGCTGATGGGAGGCTGAGTGATGGGATTGACTGGTAGGGGATATGACAGTGGGAAGGATCAGAGCATATTAAGTCATTCCTTTAGTTATGCTTTAAGGATGGATTATTAACGAATGTATAAAGTGGTAGAAGACTTGATGTGTGTGCAATGCGCTGTTTAGTTAGACTACTTTAGTAGTCAGCAAATGTGGGAGTGTGACTTTTTTTACAAGTTTAGTTTGCGATGGCTTGCTGACAACTTGTGGAGGTAGTCTCAGTTTGGAGTGGAGAAGTCACTTTGGATTGCTTTTCAGCATTTTGCATTGGCTTATGTAGATGCGAAGGAATGTGAAACCTCTTTTATTATAGATCTTAGCATGTTAATCGCATGGGTAATAGATTTGTTGATTTCTTGGCTTCTCTTAGCATGTCGTTGCCTGGTAGGTTTTTCCTTTCCTTAACTAGGTGAAGTGTAGCTTATGTTTTCCTTTCCCTTTCTTATTTGATTTCGAGGAACCAGATTAGCTTTATGAAAGGTCAAAGCATTTGTGAATGCTCCTTCATTGCCTCGAAAGTCATCCATTCGGTCCATGCTGGAAAAAGGGAATGCTTGGTGTTAAAGTTTGATTTTCACAAACCGTATGATAGTGTTTCGTGGGACTACATGGATGCGGTTCGTAAGAGAATGTGCTTCTATGAGAAATGGATCCTTTGGATGTTGAAATGCTTCGGGTGAATTCCTCTACGTCCATTTTGATTAACAGTTCCCCTAGCATCCTAATTCCTTTGAGGAGAGGAGATAAATAAGATGATCCAATTTCTCCTTTTCTATTCTTGCTTGCTATTAAAGGTTTTAAAGAAAATAGTTGACGAGAAAATTCGTGTGGGGTTGCTGCCCGGATTTTAGAGTGAGTGACTTGGACCATGAGTTATCTTTGTTGCAATTCGTAGATGACACCTTGTGCTTCCTCCCTTCAGATAAGTCTTCCCTCCTTTCTTTTATTCGATTGCTTTTATGTTTTGAGGTCATTTCTGGTCTCGGGATCAATTTTCATAAGAGTTCTATTCTTGGCATTAATATTGATGATATGTTTCTTGAGTCTTATGGTAGTTAGCTAGGTTGTCGTGTTAAGAAATTTCCTATTGCTTACTTGGGCATGCCATTAAGTTACAAGCATATTCCAAACTCTTATTAGGAAGTCTTGATTGCTAAATTTTATAATCGTCTTTCGGGGTGGAAGGGTCAGTGCTTGTCTTATGGTGAGGGGGTTTTATTAATTAATTCTGTTCTTGCCTTGTTGTCTATTTATCTTCTTTCTCTTCATCAATTACCCTCTACTACACCCAGGCAAAATTAAATCAACATATCCGTATTTTTTTATGACATGGTGATGCTAGTATGGGAGGATTGTGTAAGGTTAGTTGAGATATGGTCTCTCTTCCTTCCCACTTGGGTGGTCTTTGTATTCGTAATTTATGCATTGTTAAATGTAGTCTATTGCTTAAATTATTTTGAAAGTTAGAGCTAGTGATAGGAATCACTTGCAGTTTGATATTTGTGTGAGGAAGTATGAGTTGGAGTCTTGGGAGTCTATTCATAAGTTTGAACCGGAAAAATTTTCGTGCATTTGGAGGGGTGTATATAATTGTTGCATTAGAGACTCAGTATGTTGGAATGTGTTTTGCTCGAATGTGAGGGTTGTAGTGGGAGATGGGGAATGTAGCTCTTTTTCGTTTGATAATTGGATTGCCAATAAACCTTTGGCGATGTTGTTTTCGAATGTTTTTTCTCTTTGTAATCTTAAAATGTGTTTAGTTTGCAGGGCATCTGAGCTTTATTTCAAAGTGTCTCATTTAACCGACCTTTTTGGAAGTGATCACTTCGCTTGTCCATTCGTGCTTATTGTGAACAGCTGCGAGAGTGAGTTGCACTCTCTAATTTTCAGCTTTTCTTGAATGGACCAATCCCGACGTCATTGAATGTTCGTGCTCATACAATTTTGAGTCGTGATAGGGATTTGTTCATATGGAATGATGATCGTAACAACCCGTTTTCAAAAACATCATTTTGTAGACTATTCTACTTTAGCCCTCAATGGTTGCAGCCATGGATTGACTTTATGGTAGCCTAGAAGGCATGTTTAAAGCCGAAAGTCAATTTTTTCGGATGGCTTACATTCCATTCTCGCTTTCCGATCAGGAAATTCCTCTTTGAAAGCGGGGTTATTTGTATCTCGAATGTGAAGTGTTCGTTTTGTGAGTGTGTAGAATCTATAGATCACGCTCTATTTCATTGCCAAAATAGCAACATTGTGTGGAGGCAATTTTCGGGTTATTCAGAATTAATTTTACCATGCCTTAATCGAGCCATAATTTTCTTATGTTATGGCAATCCTACTTCAAGCAAGGAAGGATAAGGGTATTCATGATGTCTTTATGGTTCCATCTTTCATGGTCAATATTTTGGAAGAATCAGAATAGCTTCATTTTCGAAGGGTGTGCTTTGAGAAAAGATTTACTTTATTCGTCTTTGTAGAAATGTCGGTTTATTTGTAGGTTGGTCCTCCAATGTGCCCAAGCTCAAGCCCATTATCGATGATGGCCAAGTGTGTTTTCAATGAGATATTTAAGACTGAAATTAATACAGATTAGATTTGAGTGAGAGAGTTTGTTAGAAACGTCGTTTTGCTCTGCGGGTTTTCTGTGATTGTTCCCTTTTCCTCTTCCGGTGTTTTTGGCGATGAAGCTTCTGGTTCTTTTCATGAAAAGGCGGTGATCTCTTTACTAGTTTTTATTCGTGTGGTTGTGTAATTGCTTTGTTGTTTTCTGTATCTCTTCATCTTGGAATCTCTGTTAGTTTTCTAGTTGTTCTTGTGATTTGAGAGAAAACTCTTTAGATCTAAGATAGTTTGGGACTTGGAGCTCGTACTATTCTTCTTCTTTTGGTCTTCAGTGCTATATAATAGTTTGTTATCTTCTCTATTGTGAATTAAGGTTGAATGTTTAGTCTTAATGCTTGCCTTTGTTTATCTCAATGTTGTGACCATAATTTGGCCTGTGATCTTTTTTATTGATTAAAGCATGCTATGTGACTTGTCAATGCATAATTCAATATGGTTTAAGAGGAAATGTTTTCTTCTTAGTTATCACTTTGTAGAGATCTTTTATGCTTTTCTCAAGATAGAGTTATCTGTATTATTGTATTGATTACTTCTGTGCTTGAATATTTATTGTGCTATAGGATCTTTACATGTTGTGATGTTTTTACCATTGTTTGATATGGTAGTAAGGTTGTTCATTACATTTTATGCTTGTGACTGTGTGAGCTGTTTTTGGTGAACTAGTTAATCCAAGGTAAACAACTAGTTGTATTCTGTTTTGCTCCAAGTAAAGTCTATAAGACTTGTTTTGTAATGAATACATCGCCTTGTTTTAGCACCTTTTGTGATTAAGGTGGAGCTTGTTTAAGCTCAATTTATTGTTGTATATGTTAAATTTTGCAGCAAGTTTTGTCATATTGGATCCTGAATATATTGGTACATGTTTATTGTATTGTTGTAACTTATGTTATTAAGAGAAATGGAGACGTCTGTTTTAATTAATTGACATCAAGTTGTGGTTGTTTATGTTTCAATATACTGAAGTTTTATTATTTTTGGGTGACTTTAGATTGGGTTAAGGTGACTCTCGACTGTGTCAAGAGATCCCTTAATTGCAGGTAAGTACCCTTGGTAAGGTAGATTGAAGATGGCTTTGTCTTAGAGGCACTGTGGATCAATTAAGGTGGAGAATGTTAGAGGTTGGTGCTCCAAAGTGCCCAAACCCTAGCCTATTATCGATGATAACTAAGTCTATTTTCGAATGAGATATTTAAGACTGAAATTAACAATATTAGAGTTGAGTGAGAGTGTTTGTTACACACAGTTTTTCTCTAAGGGTTTTCTGTGGTCGTTCCCATATCCACTTCCGGTGTTTTTGGCGATGAAGCTTCTGGTTCTTTTCATGAAAAGGTGGTGATCCCTTTACTTTTTTGATTCGTGTGGCTGTGTAATTACTTGATTGTTTTATGTATCTCTTCATCTTGTAATCTCTGTTAGTTTTCTAGTTGTTCTTGTGATTTGAGAGAAAACTCTAGATCTGATATAGTTTGGGACTTGGAGCTTGTACTATTCTTCTTCTTTTGGTCTTTAGTGCCATATAATAAAGCAACTCTCTCTTCCTACCGACAGATTACGACGACGATCGGTTTGTTGAACCTATTTGAGGAACTATCTTAACATATCGTTTGTGTTCTTTAATTTGATTATGCTTGAAATTGATTCATGTTTAGGTAATCATGTAAGTTTAGTAAGATCATTTAAGGAAAAAAAATCCCTACAGTAAGACGAAGGGTAAAGGGTTAGGGTTGGAGGTTTCGGACTTGATTTGAAATTCGAGCCTTGTTTTATGTTGTTGATCCAGATGTGAGCTTCGACTTTGGGTTGTATTGACTTATGGTTTAATGACCTTTTAATTTTAATGAAAATGGGGGAGGGTGTTTTATAGGCAAGCGACTACACCAACCTAGTTAGGACGTTCGTTCTGAAATTTCACACTCTCCAATTCTTTTTTTCATTTCAGAAAACACATTATTCACCTGGGGTTTTTGAAAAAAAAAATAAAAAAATAAAAGATTTACAATACTAAACGATCTTATACAAGCATAGAAAAATACACAAAGTTCGAGTGTAACACAGATTAGGAAACAAATTATTTTCTAAAGTTACTATTATGCTAGCAAGTTGGGTGGAGTTGTGATATATGGCCAACTTGTCGTGGAGAACTTTGAAATAAGATTGAGACAATGGTTTGATAAAGATATGCAACTTGGTCTCTGATAGAAATGTATTGAATAAAAGCCTTGGAAGTAACTCACTCGCGCACAAAATGGAAATCCATTCTAAGTTCTTTGTGAGAGTGAAAAATTGAGTTTTCCGTTAATCTTTTATACCACAGTTTTGTTGTATCCTCCACTCTATCAACATGCCTAAGTATAGGTAGTCGATATGTAATACAAAACTTATAAAATTTCGATTGAACTAGCTCTTGTCGGCTTTTAAGAAAAAAACAAAAGAAAAAAAAAACTAGTTCTTATCGACGTAATAAATGAGGAACATATATACAGGCTAGGTTTGTACTAGATACCTTAAAACACAAATAGCATATAAATTGAAAATGATTGTATCTGGAAGGAATCCCAACCGATCAAAATCGTGAGGAAGATAATGAAGTGGTTATTATTAGCAATTGCACTAATTTATATGCAAAATTCAATATTATTACGTGATCTTAAACTTAATCATTTGATTTGTGCCGCACATACATGCTACTACCTTCTAAATTTTGAAAGTTTCCACCGTCCTTTCAATTTGCAAAAGTGTATCTGCTTGTCTCTTTTAAATTAATAAATACACGAGTTTACCTTTTAAAAGCCACATTTTAGTTTCTAGTTTGCTTTACTTTTTAAGAAATGTCATTTTCTTTATCTAACTAGAAGTTGATATGCATTGACATGCATGGGTAAATTGATGCATCTTTGATTATACAAAAGGTAAACTTGTAGGCTCTTATAAGTCGAAGGGGTCGTAAGGACGTTTTTAAATGTAGGAACAGTAAGCTTGAGTTGATGGAGTAATTATGAATGAAAAAAGAGGAATGGGTATGATTGTGTTTTGAATGGTGAGACCATTTGCTACTCACCAACCCAACCCATTTCATTTTCTGATTTCCACTCTTGAAGGATAATTTTGGCTTTTCGATAATAGCACCTTAGGCTCCTCAAATATTTCTCTTTCAATAATCAATAATTAGTCTTCACATTTCATCCTTTTATTTGGAAAAAGAAATGAACGATAAAAACAAATCACTATTCCAGATGAACTACCATGCTCATAATAGAGATATGTTGATTTATATCAGGAAAGCTGGCGTTGATTTATGCAACTTCACCTAAATATTTCATTTTTTCTTAAAAAAAACTACATATTTACATATATGTTTGATGCAAAGACATTGTGAGGACATTTCTACTCTGGTATTCAATAAAGAGCTTTTCTTTCGAATTCGTAATAAGATTGGACCTCCCAATCTATCAATCTATACTTCAAATAATAAAGACAAAACGCGTAAAAATCATCCTTAACTTGGTTTGAATTGTCATTTATCACTCCGAACTTTCAAACTTTTCATTTTGCTCTCTTAACTTGACAAAACGTTTCACTTTACTCCTTCAATACCACGTGTCAACTTCTGGTTGGTTAAAGAAAAATCAGAAAATAAAATCTTTGAATAGTCAAATCAACTAAAAGTTGACACGTGGCAGTGAGGGGGGCAAAGTGAAACGTTTTTCTAAGTTAAGGAGGCAAAGTGAAACGTTTGAAAGGTTGGGGTGGTAAATAATAACTCAAGCTAAATTAAGAATGGTTTTTATATGTTATTCTAATAATGAATTGATTATTTATTGTTTTTTTCACACTGTTATTGTAACATTCACTCGCTATATTTCAACAGATAGCAATCTGAGGAATAGTTTTTTTTTTCGTTAAATGAACCTCATTATGTTATATTTACACAATTTTCTAAAAAATTAAAATTGAATTAAATATAGAAACGAACTTTTTTCAATCTTTAAAATAAGTATCTAAACAAAGGGTAATGCTACGGTAATTTTTTTTCTTGCTTCTTCAAATTATAGAAGCCTAGAAAAAATGACATTGAACTACAAAGTTCAAATGCTTTTTAATACCTCTGAACTTGTTCATTTTTGCCGTTCCTACTCATGCACTTTGAAAATGACAAATAATACCTCTAAGTTTGTCCCAATTTGCTAATCTTGTCCCAGAACTTTGTCTAGAACGTACCTCCGGTGCCCATTAATCCGACGTGTCTGATGATGTGGCTTCCTTTGACTTTTCAATAAAAATGTGTCACGTCAGCAGCCACGTCAGATTTTGAGATACGATAGGTGCGTTTTGAACAACTTGGAGGGTATTAGCAGTCAAAGTTAAAGTTCAGGGGCAAGAACGACAAAAATGGACAAATTTAGGGGTATTAAAGAGCATTTGGCCAACTACAAATGATAATGAAGTGTAAAAAAGTTAAATAACTAGGCAAACCTCAACAAAACTCTATACAATGTTATTGCAATGCAATTTAAGATACACTAAATATCAATCGGATATAGCTAAATTGATACAAATTTACATGTAAAGGTGAGAGATTCCAGATTCGAAACCTAATCTTTTAAAAAAATTTCAATTATTAAAAAATTTAAAATTACTAAATTGATTTTTAATGCTGATTTTAGGAGAATCCGGGGAAAATGGAATCTATCCAATTTGATTTAATTGGAGAAAGTCCTTGACAGGCACATGAATGACACGGAAATAACTCATTGCAGTCTTTAACTCATATCTTTTAATTCACAACAGGTTTATGGTTCACAACTATTTTGGTATACAACTTGCATGTTTTGCCCTATATATGTTAATAATCGTCCACTTTCATTCTATTAGGGCTTAATGCATAAAGATGGATCTCAACTTGTCCCAAAAAACCTTCTGTCTCCCCCAATTTTTAATATGACCTCGAAAGGGCTTCAACTTTTCAAAAGTGGGTCAAAGAAGGGCCTCAATGCCACGTGTCAACATTTGGTTGGTTTGACTTATCAAAGTTATCATTTTTTTTCTCTCTCCAATCAGAAGTTGACACGTGACACGAAAGCCCTTCTTTGATCCACTTTTGAAAAGTTGAGGCCCTTCCGGGGTCACATTGAAAGTTGGGGGATGTAGAAGATTTTTTAAGACAAGTTAAGGCCCTTCTTTATGCATTAGGCCTTCTATTAGAGATCTTAAGAGGTATCATTTTTATTTCATTATCTTGCAACAAGCACAAGATAGGCATTTCAATAAACGAATTCTTGGTGAATGTTAAAAGAAAAGGGACTTTAAAATAAAAATTTATAATACCACCTAATTAGTATTTTTTTTATTGAAGAGTATAGTCTATTAAATCAAATCAGAACCAATAACAACTCTAATATAAGGTAGATAAATCCTCTTACATGTCGAAGAATCAACTGCTCTAACTAACAATTGTACAACATGATTCACAGACTGATTAACTTAGACAATTCAAAAACTAATAAAGTAACTACCAAAGTTAGAACACCGGACCAACACAACCAACACACACATACTAAACTTGCTTGAATGCAAGACAAATAAATCATAAGACAATACTAACTAAAAAAACATTGCAACCTATATACTCATTTTCAAGAGTAAGAGGTTGAGAGTTCAATACTCACGAGTCACATCCATAAAACAAAAATTTAATTTTTAAACTAGGTATAAATCCAGACCGAAAACTTGTTGAACTATCCGGTTTTCGGTCTGACCAAATGTTTTGACTGAATGATAATTGGTTATCTTTGATATAGAGAATCACGTGAAAACCGACTGAATTTATGGCCAGTTTTGATCGAACCCAATCCAACCGACCGGTCTGATTTTCACAACCATGATAAATATCCAGGCTTGGTTCGAGTGCACCCAAACAATTACAGTTTTATTTAGTCCTAATACATACATTGCCCCCTCAACTTGGTACAAAAAATCAATTGTCAACCTAAACTTTTAAAAGTAACATTTTACTCCCCAAAATTGGCAATTCCATATAACGTAACTCCCTGAGGCACATGTGGCTAGACCTATTCAATGGACGGGTTGGGCCGGATTCGAGTCGGGCTTGGTCGAGCCGCCCATTGAATAAGTCTACTCAAGCCCAACCCGGCCCATGAAATTTATATGCGAGCTTGGGCCGGTCGGGCTTGGGCTAACAATTTCATTCCCAAACCCTACCAAAAGTCATATTTCGTTATAAGAATTTTTTTTTTATCCTTGCATTGATTTTAGTTGTTACAACTTTACTAAATAGAGCCTAATGCAAATCGAAATATACTTGGTTAGGTTCCAAATTCAGTTCAGTTTCAATTCTTATTTTCCATTAAAATCACTTTTGGTTCGATTTTCAGACAAAACCAAGTTTTGCTTAACCGTGTCTATAAAGATGTTGTATGTAGACAAATACTTCATGCCGTTGTATCCTGACATCAGTAAGTTTCTTACAAAGTGATACATGATATCAGTATGCTTAATTATTGCAATCTTTTTTTTTATTTGATGATCATGGTAAATTGTAAATGGTTTATCTCAATCACTCAGTATAGGAGGTTTTACTAATCCTTTACAACCACTCAGGAAACCATTAAAAATTCTATAAATTTAGCTTCCACAATTAAAGGGCTATGTAATTTTGCTTCTTAACCGACCATGAAATTATCCAATATCTAAGCAAGAAGGTGAAACCACGAGTAGAATGTCTCTCAACAATATGTTCAACCCAAGTTTCGTTTTACTATTCTACAAGGTTAGCTTTTGAGTTTCATATGTCATATCATAATCAATGGTCTCCTTTAAGTATTTTATAATTGTTTTAGGGTCTTACAGTGTTCCATTCTTGAGTGCCCTGAATCTACTGGCATGGTTACTTGACATATATCAAATCAAATGAATGGTAAAGTTAGGACAATATCAAGTCATCAATCAAACTCAAATGTTTGACATTAACTGCATTGTGGACCTCTTAAACAATGAAAATAATACTTCAACACCTAATATTAAGTTTACCAACTTTAGAGTATCATTTTCCATACCAGGTCTGGTATCCAATATAATATGCGAAATCCTTCCATCAGCAATGGCATATGTCCATAACCTGCTCTAAGAGATATGTTTGGCTGGAAGAATATATAAAGAATTAAATGGCAATTATTTGTCTATTATCTTTCCATGAGAGTTTAAAGCGAGGAATAAAAATTCCATGGAACGACTATTCTAAAAGTAAAGATATATAAGTTTTCCTTTCTGAATGTGTATTACTTATGCAAAAATTTTTATGACTCCAAAAAATACCCTCCCATGATTTAGAGCTTCACATGTACAACACACAAGAGCCTCAATAGAGAGAGACATCAACTCTGAACTAGGGAAAGAGAGGACGATTAATGCTCAACGTTGACAATCAAATAGAGTATTCTTTCAAAAAAAAATAAAGTAGGGCAGAAGATAAATGCATAACCTTGAGTTTGATGAGTTTAAAAAATGTTATCAATTCTCTGCAGAGGAAAATGTGTAATTGTAATGCTACAATAAAAATTAGAAAACATAATGTGTCAACATTTATTGACCCACACTACATTTGGAATATGGTAGCCACAGGGACGGAGCTAGGACTGGAGCTGGAGGGGGACATGCCGGCCGGCAACATTCGACCGCCGATCATAAATTCCGATCAAAACTTTCCGAGTGACAAATAAATTCAACCAAAAATAATTTCATATAATTCAATCCAATACCCTAACAAATGAATCTCAGAAAAATAAGGTCAATATTTGAAAAATAGTAGAAAAGAAAGAACTAATAGGCATCTCTTACTAATTGTGAATGCTGAAAATGAAGATTTTGTAAGATGTTGAGAATGCAAAATGGTACAGAATTGGGAAGGTATGAATATGAATATTTACGTAGTGAATAATTTCCATTTTATTTTTGAAATTATATTTGCTTAATATATGCAGACTCATTAATTGAGTATTTAATATGGTGAGTAAAATTAGGGATAATTGATTGACAAATATTTAATTGACATATTTTGAAACTTGTAAAGAATTGGGAAGGTATGGAGACTTTTAAATGGGCTTTAAAACAACGCCGTTTTGAACATCAATTAAATGAAACGAGTCAAAACCACGCCGTTTCATGAGTTTCAGCTTTCATCCCCTTTCCCCCTTTTCTTTTTCCTCTTCTTCGTTTCATCAATGGCTAGGGTTTCGGCGGCCCCAAAACCTGCAATTCCCGGTGCCGTTCCAGAGGGGACATCTCTAAGGGTCACCGTCGGCTGG
>CAOJBJ010745167.1:0-11065 GCA_948291685.1 Euphorbia celastroides
AAGCTACAATGAAATCTAACATTCATGGGAAATCTGGTAGACAAATGTATGGCTATTACACTGGCATGTTCCAAGCTGGCAGGTCAATACTGAAGGAACAGGGACCTAAAGGATTATACACTGGGTAAATGACTGGCACAAATATGTTGTATGTATTTGTAAGAAGCTCGCTATCGTTATTATGCATGTTTAGTTTTTGTGTCTCACTCACGAGTTAACTTTTTTCATAATTTGTGCAAAATAAAGAAACTAGTTTGCGGTTGTGTATTGATGCTGTAATATTACTGTTCCTTTCTTATTGAATAGTGTATTTTACAACATCTGGATGAAGTGAGTGTAGTTAAATTGTTTCTTAAACTCATACACACAAAAGTCTGGTTGATTATGTGAAGAGAGCTATTTTGACTAAATGCACGTGAATATGTAAATGTGTACTTCTGACTAGAGAGTTTTTCTGAAGTCTCATTGATCTTGAGGATGATGTTAATTTGTAAATCTGTACTTTTGCAGGTACTGGTCTACACTTGCTAGGGATGTACCATATGCTGGTTTAATGGTATGTATTACTGTCGTGAGTCGTGACAAAGTCTTTGCTATGTCAGTTTGCAAAAAAATGCCTTCAAAATCTCTTAGTTGACTCAGCTATAAAACATGCTCATGTCTAAATATCGAATATACAAATTGCAGGTTATGTTATATGAAGCCCTGAAGGATGCGACAGAGTATGGGAAGAAGAAATGGCCCAAATTGGAATGCATAACCAATAGTTCTTTGGAGGGGCTTGTGCTTGGAGGATTAGCCGGCGGTATGCTTAACTACAGTTTTCATTTTAATGCTTGCAGTTGAAAATGTCCTGTATTTGGTTTTATCTCATCAAGTGAGTTATAACCTTGCATACATATTTGAATCTCGATTAGGTTTCAGTGCATTTCTAACCACGCCTTTGGATGTCATCAAAACTAGATTACAAGTACAAGGATCAGCAGTAAGGTATTGTTATCTAGTACAGTTTTTACTATCTCATCTTTAAATCTCAATCTGCATACTTTGGGTTAGAAAACAAATATTTGCCTTCCTATACTTGTTTATATATGAGAGAGTTGTCCCCATACTTGCCTCTGTACTTGGCTGCTGGCAAGGTCCCTCTACTTCAATTGTGGTATGTTTGGCCTTTGTACCCATCATTCTGACCCTTGATTGGCGAATTTGAAATACTCACATTTTACCTGATTTGAATGTACTGTTTAATGGCATATCCCATAGCTTTTAAGAACATTGTTTAAATACTGTTTACATAGTTGCTGACAAATTGTGTAAATTACATCTATGCAGGGCCAAATTTTACATGAAAAAACTATTTATCTTGTCATGGTTCACTTTTTCCACATCTGTTCCATTTCGGAATAGCTATGTTGAGATGAAAGTTTGATCTTTTTGTATTCTTGTGAATCAATTTAGGTATAATGGCTGGCTTAACGCGATGCAAAGCATATGGGTGAATGAAGGTGTAAAGGGAATGTTCAGAGGAAGTATCCCCAGGATAACATGGTATATCCCTGCCTCTGCTCTTACATTCATGGCTGTTGAATTTCTCAGGGATCAATTTAATGACAAACTTGAAATTAAAAATAATCAAGAGGTTACAAGTCTTTCAATTGAAAAGAAGAACTCAAGTTTTGGAGAAGTAGCATAAGCATGATACATAACTTTAGCTCGCTCATTGAGCTGGTCACATAGATACAACATTTTGAAAACAGTAGTGAAGACTGGGAGAATTTGAGATATTTTTGCAAATTCTCATAATTGACAGCTACTCTGAATTTAAATATTATGGTCCTTTGGTAATATTTCTGTTTTCTCAATCAGGACGGGATTTGTATTTCTTTTAATTTGGTCAATCAACTATTTATATGTGAATATATATATATAATATTTTGTGAGCTTATTACTAATACTAATGTTGGTTTTTTTCCTTTCCCTTTCTGCTTGTTATGTGATTGATTATAAGATCTCTCTGGATTGCAATCAACCATAAATATTTGGAACTAGGCATTGAAAAGATCAAGGGTCAATCTGGTTGCAAACTAGGCTTGTAGGTTCCATTGGCCCCAAATTAAATTTGGTTTGCCCTTTAAGCATAACATTTCTGGTTTGACAAGACTAAAAATAACTTGGTGGTGTTCAATTTTGATATGCCCATTAAAATTGTTACTTTTTGGTGTTCTGTCCGAATGCGTCCATTTATGGCTTGATTATTGAATAATTTAATGTGAAGTGACAAAGCGAGTTGGTACTGAGTCACAAGTTGTGTGTTCCAAATGAAAACTATGGCGTCAATTTGATGCTCAAATTGACTACAGATTGCTAGTTAAGTTTGATAAACTCGACGAAGAAGACGATGACTATGTGGTTATAAGGGATGCACTTTAAGTTCATTGATTTTACATGGTTAGAGTCTCATAGTTGGATTTTTCAAACGCTGTATATCACCCCGATTTAGAAAAGGTTCAGTAAGTTAAAAGTTTATAGAGTAATCCACCTTTTAAAGTAAATTTAAGGATGTTCTTGATGCATAAAACTATATGAATTTGGTATAAGTTTGTCCGGTGTCACGGTTAAAGGTATAATGGTTGTTTGACAAGAACAAAGAAGTGTTATTCTCAGGCCTCCTAGTATGGGGAAATATCTTCTGCACGTTAAACTGCATACTAATTGCCAGATGGACGAATTAAAACTAGTCAACCTTAAAATATTTCATACGTCACTAGTGACGTGTAGTTCCCGGCACCTTTCACACCTTCATCTATGAAGATTACGGTAGTACCCTTCATATTTCCATTTTCTTGATATTGATAAAATGAACTGTAAATAGTATAAGCTTTTCACAATTTTTTTTAGTGATTATCTTTTTTTAATATGTACAAGTATTTGTATTAAGATATTTTATTTGATGCTTAATCACAGTTTAATTTTTCACCCCTACTAACAAATATATTAATTTTGAAGTGGTTGGGTTTGAAATTTAAAATCATCCACATTCACAATATAATTGTATACCATTTAAACTAACATCTAATTGGTACAAATTTAAAAGTCATTCACCAATACAACATCAAGTAGCCTTCACAATATACTATTGCCATAAAAGCAGTATTATATTAATACCAAGCGTTTGTTTACATATTCGCAACATGTAAATTGATAGTCTGGAATTATCTAAAAAAAAAAATTGATAGTCTGGAATCACTTAGTATTATTTAAAAAAAACAAAAAGATCTGTTTAACTTCATTTAATTTAAAAACCCTCATTAACTTATGAAGGAAGGTTCTGAGGGCATATTAGTAAATGTAGCAGTTGAAAATTCAAAAGGAAAACCTAAAATCCAATCTTGATCATTCAATAATCCACGTGGTCGATGTTCTGTTGTTTTCGCAAGCCGCGCTTCTCTCTCATACCTCGGTCAAATCTCGCCCTATAAAATATTGTTGCTCTCCAATTTGTCTGAAAAACCATCCTCAACTTTACCAATGGCCACCGCCGTCGCCGCCGTTGTTTTTGTATTCCTCCTCGGCTTCTCTTCCGCTCGCTTACCTTTAGATCAGCCAAAAAATGATTTCCTAAGTACCGATCACGGTTCAGTTTCCTTGCCGGATTCCAATCCCAAGACCGAAGCTACCATTTTTCTTCCGAGTGAGCGGCCGGAAACGGAGCCAGCTTCCGTTGTTGAAAGTCAGCCGGAGCAAACTCTGTTGACCGATTCTAAATCGCACAAAAAATATGAGAAATTGGTTCAGGTATCGGAGTTTCAAACCGATTCATTCCCGTTGACCAACGTTTTCACTCTGCGACCGGTCAATCGCCGCTTCTCTCGAGTTCCCTTTTTCCCGATCCGCCGCGGATACAAGTGCCACGGCCGCCACCGCCACCATCGGAGATTCGCCGGTCAAGGGCAGATCTCGTTTGGAAACGACATGATCGTCGCCAAAGATCAGGATCGCGGCTCTGATCCGGCGAACACCGGCAACGGTCAGAGAACAAAACAGTTGACAAAGTACAGTCACGGCGGCAGAGGATTCTCCTTAACCAACGATGATACAAATAGACAGGAGATGTACAGGATGTTCCACGCCCGCCCTCACTTTCACCACCACCGCCACAACCACCGACACCACCACGGCGGTGACGAGGAAGAGAATAGGCACGGACATGGAATCATCTACAGTATTCGAAAATTCCTCAACTTTTGAAGAATCTGATTGCATTATTTATGGAATCATCCTATTCAATTCACCTTATTTAGATTTTGTTGTAGTTAAATAAATTTGGCGTCATAGGAGCTTCCAAATGGTGAGTAATGTAGTATATGTTGTGTGTGCTGCTGTTTCTAGTATATGTAGAGTGGAAATGTGTGGAATAATAATATGAATTGATTTTTGGGAAATGAAGCATTATAGAAGGTACTAATTATTACATGATTTGAACAAAGAAAAGAATTGCAAATTTTAGTACTTATAACATACACTTGAAAGAATTATCGAATTTCAGATGTTACCATAACACGAACCCATCTGGTTCGTTGCAGCAAGCTCAGAACACGGCCAAGGGCTGACCTTCAAGGCCGAGCCACTCACATCAGAGCACCTCCAAACCGACGGTCTAGGCCCCGGCACCCCATGAAGGTTAACATTCGATAAACAAACCCCCGAAAAGGGGGCATTCTTCAAACCCCTTATAACCCCCGGCTGCAGCACCTTCTCCCCCCACACGCTCCTAAACACGATCGACTTGACCACCGGAAGTGCATTTGGATTAAACCCTTCATCGGGGTGGTCCCCCACATCGCCAGCAACCTTGATCCCGGTCCTTGCATTTTCCATATAGACATCTGAGAATGTTATGTTTCGAATGAAACCTCCCCGGCCAATGTTTGTTTTGACGTGCAGGCCGACTCCCATGTTGTAGAGGTTGATGTTTTCGGCTAATACATTGGCCACCCCGCCGGAGGTTTCGCTGCCCACTGCGATTCCGGCGAACGGGGAGGATCCGGTGATCCGGCGGATCGTGATGTGGGAACTCGGGCGGTTGTATGCTATGCCGTATTGGTCCCACCCGCTTTTAACAGCAATAAGATCGTCTCCTGTGGATATGTAGGAATCCTCTATGCAGACGTGTGTGCTGGAATCTGAAATACATTGTAATATGAAGTTAGATTGTAAAATGTTGGAGAGTATCTTTTGGTTTATTTCCCAGCCAAATGATAGCGCGAAGAGGCGAGAAATTGGAGAATAAAATAGTTTGTCTTTGTTTACCTGGATCAACTCCATCAGTGTTGGGAGAATCATGAGGAGCCAAGATGGTGACGTATCGAATAACAACGTTGCTGCAATCCATAAAACAGCACATCAATTTCTGCATCTAATGTTGTTCCGAAGTAGGAAACACAAACACGGGATTTTACTGGATTTCGGAGGCAAAAGACACTTGAACCCAAATCTCAATTATAAACAAAAATGCCCTAACAACCGGAATCACTCATTTCTTTTTGGGTAAAAGTATATTAAACTAATTGTTAAGCAAAAAAAATTTAATGTAAGCAAACTGACAATTACCTGCAATAAACAGGATGAATATTCCAAAACGGCGAATCCCGGAAAATCACATTGGATATGATGATGCTTCTAGAGTTAACAAATTCAACAAGATTTGGTCTTGTGAATTGGAGAGTCCTCTGCCTCCACATGTTCCACCATACACTGCCTTGCCCATCAATTGTTCCATTCTCACCTGATACATAAGTTTGAGTACTATGAACAAACCTTCAAACCGCAAAGTAAATGAAATTAAACCTAGAGGCCTTGGCCTGGTGGTTAAAACTGAACTTGTGACTTCTAAAGGTCCCAAGTTCAAATCACATATGGGGTGGATTAGGGAATTTTCTTTCCATTTAATGTAAGCCCAAATGAGGCAATTTAAGGAAAAAAAAAAGATCAGAAATGCAAGCAGAGAATTTGATACATACCAGTAATAACCACATCTCGGAGTCCATCTCCATGAATAAAGCTCATGTACCTGCCACCAGGTCGTTCTCTCCCTCTTCCATAAGATGGTAAAGGCGCAATTAATGGCCAGCTCCAAGTATCCTGGAGCATTAAACCAAAGTGTAGAAGGCTATAAAAACTAAGTATAGGAAGACCGAACAGTTAAACAGCATCTCCACTTAACACATGCATATGTCAACAGAAAAGAAAAAATTTTGCATTTGGCTGAATTTAACAAGACCCTAGCTTAACATTAGTCTCTCCAGCCATGCATTCAACAAAACCTTCACTACGATGATGGCATTACAGTATGTCTAAACTCTTAACTGGACACAAAATGTTCATCTGTCATCCAGGTCCCCTGTAAACTCATATTTTATTTGATAATGACAGATCTAATTTCTAGCTTCCTACTGAGTCCACATTATCATTAAGGTCAGGATTCACGTTAATCCTTTGCTGAACACTGAACAGCTTCAGTGGATTTTAATCAAAGTATCAGGTTTTAGACTATAATGAGCTTGTAATTCAGATGGATATTACCAATTGGCCTTTGGTCAAGTGGTACATCCATATTGCTTGGATGGGGATGACCAGGGATCGAAATATTAATTCTTCAAAAAAAAATCAGATGGATATAACAGAAAGGCACAGAGTCAGATCACAAGCGCCTACAGCAACAAGAAAACCAATTTTCAACAGAATGATAATTTAGAAGGTGAATTCTCAGCAAGTCTACAAATAGGCTTTTCAGATGGATCAGATTGAAATATTTATTTCAACGAACCTTGTAATAAAAGATTTCAGCAACCAAGAAATATGTTAGCAGCCTAGAACACTTGATTGAAAAGGTTTAGAAATGCTACAGTTCACAATGTGGATCATTAAAAAAAAACGTTATTCGTTTTGCAGCAAATCCCTTGCAAAATAAATTTGATATTACTCTCAAAATGTGACTCAGGGGACTATATATGGAGCAAACAGACATAAACTGGTATGAACCTCTCAAAATTTTGGTAACTTCACCCCCATGAACACTACTTATCAAATTCAATTGAAGATCAAGTTATTTGGTTTAGAAAACATGAAACTCTACAGTGGTCCAGGAAACAATCTGATCCGGGACCATAGCAGACTTTTTTCCTGAAACTGTATCCGCTAAGAAAAGGACTGCAAAATGTAATAGAAGTTAGGTCAACTTCTGTCTCATAGCAATGAATAGATTTACACCCCTTTTAATAGTAGTGGGACTATCCATATTCTAAACAGATAGATAAAGAAATAGCACCAACCAAATGATATAACTTTCCAGCTAATTTAATGTCGAACATCCAACCATCGAAATTCAACATTTATAAATGTCATGCACATGTATTGCCACCTTTTAATGCATAGCCTGGCCCACCATTCTTTTTTCTTTTTCAATTTTTCGGAACATTTCTTCCCTCAAATCCATGAACCATGCTAAAAGCCATTGATCCAACCAAAGAAACCATCTCTTACACTACAATGCTGAATCCAACGACCATCTTTTCATTTTCACACATTAAAACCCCGATCTTTTCTTTTGGCACATAGAACCCCCAATTAATTGCAATAGCACACATTAATTACTCAATTTAGCGGACAGTTAAGCGTTACTATTGAAAATATAAATCAGCAAACTTCTAAGTTCTAATCAAGATTCAGCTACTACTGTGCAAAAGATCTGATCTCTTCGGTTTTTTGTTCTCGTTAAAATGCTGCTCAAACAGCCAAACCATATTCTACCAGTTAGCACAACAAGAACAGCAGAGAATGAATCAAATCAAAACTACTAACATAAGCAAGCAATTAAGTAATTAACGAAGCTTAAGCAGCACAATTAAGAAAAAAATCACCGACCTGAGTAGCCTTGATTACAGCACCTCTAGCCAAGTAAAGAGTCATATGACTAGTCAAATTAAAGCTCCCCGTTAAGTACACCCCCGGAGGTATATAAAGCAGCGTACCACCTCTCTTTCTCAGATGTTGAATCCGATAAATCGCCGCCCGAAACGCTTTAGTATTCACCGTTTTACCGTCACCGACACCGCCGAAATCCGTAATCGACACATTATCGTACCGGTACCGCATCGGCACTATGCCGGAGCAAGTAGCGACTCCGGCCGCCGCAAAACGGCACTGAAATACCACAGAAACGGCAAATCCTAAGTAGAAAATGCAAGTTAACAGTGGAGGAGACGTTTTTTGTGGAAACAGAGTGATTACAAAGGGAAAAGAACAAAGTAATTAATGGAGTAGAGAGCTTATATTGGGAAGTGAAAAGGATAGATCTGAAGAATGGAACGAAGAGAAGAAAATGGAAAAGGAGATTAAAAAATGGAGAAGAGAGAAGCCATGAAAAGAGAGATTTGTCTGCAACTGTAGAGTGCTGTAGTGAAATCTAATGGCGGTTTGCGAGTTTTATTTGTTTATTAATTTATTTTGTATGGCTTGGTTCAGATTTGGATATTGTGTTTTATGCTAATAATTAGCTGGCTTTTATTATTAATGTATCAATGGATAACTTTTTTAAGCTGAAGAAGCTTTTGGTCACGGAAAATCAGTTGAATAAATTACGTTAAACTAATTTTATTTATGAGCAATGTGATACAGAATGTAATTATGTGCATTAGCTTTAGTTAAATATAATGTAAATCTTGCATCTCATTTCAAATTTTTAACTCTAACTTAAAATGTCAGTGATTGTTAAATCTACTAATTGAAATGGAATTACCACAATTCAGAACTTGTTCCTTCAAATTTTAAATCTTCAATCAAAACATTTAATTGCTAATTTTTTTTTACTGAAAAAACATGTCAATATCATTAATTACAAAGCTAATTAAAATTGGACAAGAATCAAACCAAATTTTTCTTCTTATTGAAGATTTAGTTGTTTTATCTAACAAATACTCGCCATAATTAACATAACTGTGAACCTAAACTAAAACAAAAAGAAGAAAATTGACCAATCATATTTCTATAAAAGTTGAGGCCTATATGGGATGGAAAAACCAAATTATTATTGATTGTGTTGACCACGTTAAGAGTATTTATTAGCTTACCATTGAGGCTCAGAAGACCGTTGAAGCCAAATAGTCGAAATATAAGAGAAGCATTAGGACTCTTAAACGATGGAATGGGCTAGCAAAGTTGCATCCTATACTAAGATACCCATAATGTATATTTTCAAGTTTTCTCCACATTGATGTACTCATAATGTATATTTTCAAGTTTTCTCCGTCATTATATATTTTCGTCTCGGAAAAGCAATATAAAAGTGATTCTAATTAAGTGGTAAGAGTGAAAGTGTGATGTCAAAGCCCAAATATATGGTTATAACAAAATAAAATTTGTTAGACGAGTTTTTGAAACCACAATTGAGAAAAACGATCTCAAACAAATAGTGGTAAACTAAATGTCAAGTATATAGGCTTTTTTTACCCTGTACCCGGTACATAAGAGTCCTTTCAACCCTGGTGCACAGTAAAATTGCCCAAGTATATAAGGCTTATTCTTCATAATTTTATTCCCTGATGTGCAAGACCACAATTTTTATTTCAATTCCATGACAATAAAGCAAAGATACTTTGTGATCTAGAAGCCATCAATTGGGGGTCAAAATATTTCTTAAGAAAATGGAGGTAAAGTTGAGTATATGTATACTGTTTCTCACATTCCGCACATTCGACTTCATTTCACACTTAATTCCATTTACAAATTCCAAAAAAGTTTTACCCCTCTCTCTAATTATTTGTGTTCTTTATTTGTATTTTACATTTTTGTAATTTTGATTTATATTCAAACAAAATATTAACAGGGGCAAGGAAATTAAGGAGAGGTGGAGAAGATACTTCGATGGAGTGTTTAATGATGGAAGTGAAAAGGAGATTACTGACATTGAGATAGGTGGAGATAGGAATCCAAATTACACGAGGAGAATTCTGCATAATGAAGTAAAGGAAGCTTTGAGAAAGATGAAGGTGGAGAAAGCTTATGGGTCTGATAGCAATCCAATTGAGGCATGGAAATGTCTTGGTGAAGAAGGAATAGTTTGGCTAACCAAATTATTTAATGTTATCTATATGACAAGGAAAATCCCACAAGAATGGAGAAGGAGTACTTTAATCCCTATTTTCAAGAACAATGGTAACATTCAAGATTGTGCCAATTATCGAGGCATTAAACTTATGAGTCACACCTTGAAATTTTGGGAGAGAGTGTTCGAACGTCGTATTAGGAGTATTACAAAGATCTCTGATAACCAATTTGGTTTCATGCCGGGTAGATCTACGACGAAAGCTATTTTTCTTTTTCAGGAGTTTGATGGATATCTATAGAGAGAAAAAGAAGGACTTTCATAAGGTCTTTATAGACCTTGAGAAAGCCTATGACAAAGTCCAGAGGAAAGTCTGTGGTGGGTATTAGAGAGAAAGGGTATTCATGTTAAATATGTTAATTTGATCAAGGATATATATGATGGAGCAGTTACTAATGTTCAAATTAGAGGATGGTTGACTAAGGAATTTCCCATAACTATAGGCTTACATCAAGGATCTGCCTTAAATACATACTTATTTGCCTTAATTATGGATGAATTAACTAGCAAGGTTCAGGAGGACATCCCGTGGTGCATGTTGTTTGCCGATGATATAGTGCTGATTGATGAAGACAAGAGAGGGAGTTAATAGAAAGTTGGAATTATGGAGAGATGCTTTAGAAAGTAAAGGTTTTAAGTTGAGTAAGAATAAGACAGAATATTTACATAGTAAGTTTAGCCTAGGAGGAGTGGATGAGGGAGATGTGAGACTAGGAGATGCAATGGTGTCAAAGTGTAGACGTTTTAGGTACCTTGGTTCAGTATTTCAGGAGGATGGTATGATTGATGAGGACGTTACTCATAGGATTAGTACCGGGTGGTTGAAATGGAGGAGCGTTTCAGGTGTTTTATGTGATAAAAAGATACCATTTAGAGTAAAAGGGAAATTTTATAGATACGTAG